>SJYC01044219.1:0-11237 GCA_006408675.1 Madoqua kirkii | reverse complement strand
CCTGGTTATTTTCTGTCTCCTCCTACTGGGATGCCAATTCCAAGAGACAAGAGACTTTGTCTTATTTACAGGGTTGTCACCAGCTCCTAGAACAGAGCTTGCTTAAACAGTATTTCTTTGAATGTTTCTTCATGATTTGAATGACTGAATAAATTAATTTGTGTCTGCTTGTTCAGATCAGTTATGAAAGAGATATGCATATTAAAATTTTACTATTTAGTTATGTTACCTAATTCTTCTTGAAGTCCAACCTTGTGTTTTCACTTATTTGGCCTGTATTTTGGTACATATAGGTTTATTATTTTTATGAATTACTTGTGTCTTTTATGTTTTATTAGACCAGGTTTTGATTTTGAATTTCACTTTGGTATTTATGTTATCCTTGATGGCTTTGTTGTTGTTGTTTTTAAGAGCCAGTTTTTTTCCCCCTCACTTTCCTTTATATTTTGGCTATCGGTGTGTCAGTGTTATGGATGTGCTGTCTATAGAAAACATAAAGTAGTTTATGCCTTTTAACATGCAATGGAAATCTCTTTCTTTTGATGAGGATTCAGTGTGTTCACATTTAATGCAACTGCTTCTATACTTCATCTTATTCTTTTATTTTTAAGCTTATTTATTGTTTATTTTGTTTCTTTTTTCTTTTCTCTGTATTTGCTAATTTATTCAAGTCTTTATTTAAGTTCTTTTTCTTTATTATTTAGATATTTCTCAACACTGTCTAATTTTACCTTCCTAATCCAATTTCTTTTAAACCAATTTCATTTATTAGGACTTCAAAATAATTATCCTTTTGAAGATTATCCAGTTAGTTCTCAATTTCTGTATTTTGAACCATCTTACTATGGTTTTAAGTTATTGCTGACAGTATTATTTGGTAAGCTCTGTTTGTAAGATACTCTCATGAACAGTACCTGGGGAGATGATTCATCTGTATCATTTCCATTTTAAAAGATGTTTGTTCTTAAATTTTTTTTAATGTTTTCACCTAGAACCAATCTACAGCAATTATCTTTCCTCAGTCTCTGAGTAAATGCTTTGTAATTCTTCAAATGCTTAGAAATGAATGTTATTATATTTAAGCTTTCAAGTGTATACAAAAATTTAACTATCTTCTCGACTGGCTATAATTCTTTGTTTTATATAAGAAACAATATTTCTTATTTTAGAATGCCATTTCAATTCCTTGCCCTGAAAACTGGTACAACTGTGAAATTCATTTCCTTTGTTTTCCTTCACTCATGGATTATATCCCCATCTGCCTTTTGTCTAATGTCTGAAAATGGTTTTTCTGTATATTTTGTATAGTTTTTAGTTTGTTAAGATGAGAGAAATCTCATCTTTGTTAGTCTATTTTCACTGAAAGTGGAGATTGTATTATATATTTTTGAAAGATTTTTATAAAAGATTATTAAAAGAAGAGATTTCAAGAACTTAATTGTTCACCTCTAGCTACCTGGAAAAATTCACTAATGTTGACCAGGTCCTTTATACATGATGTAAAAGCATGATATTTATTGCATTATACCTATTATATACCAGATTTTATGGTAATAATTTTATTTTTATTCATTGAGTTAGTCTTTCCTCTAATACAATGAAGTGGATGCTTTTATTATTACCATTCACACATGGGACAAAAAGAGGTTGAACAGATTTCCAGAATATTTACACCTAATAAGTGAAAAATTGGATTTTCATATCCAGTATTCTTTACTCAGATGCTGCAGTATTGACTAGTACTGCTGCTGCTGCTGCTAAGTCACTTCAGTCGTGTCTGACTCTGTGCGACACCATAGACAGCAGCCCACCAGGCTTCTCCGTCCCTGGGATTCTCCAGGCAAGAACACTGGAGTGGGTTGCCATTTCGTCCTCCAATGCATGAAAGTGAAAAGTGAAAGGGAAGTCGCTCAGTCGTGTCCGACTCCTAGCGACCCCATGGACTGCAGCCCACCAGGTTCCTCCGTCCATGGGATTTTCCAGGCAAGAGTACTGGAGTCGGGTGCCATTGCCTTCTCCGATTGACTAGTACAATGTATAATAATTCTTCAACAAATGTTTTACAATATGATCTCTGTAACGTTAACAAAAGTAGAGAACAACTATAGATTATTGACTTCTCTTCTGAAATTATTAACATGAAAATATAAACTTTTGATATATTTTATTCTTTCAGGGGTTTATAACAAAATAATTGCGGCTTCATTAGACAATAATACACAAGAAAAACCAATTCCCTCTGTTTCCTTCGTAGAGTTGAAATTAAGTTGTTTATGTCATAAGCAATTATCAGTTGTATTGATAGAAAAGTATGACCATTATTAGATGTAGAAATGCATTTGAATGTTTCAGTTAGGCATATTTCATAGGATTTCAAGTGACAGTCTTAGCATACATTACTGACGTAATTTTATAATCGTTTTCTTAAAGCCTTTAGTGTTACAGCCTGTGTAAAGATTGTCTTCAGTTTTGGGATATATGAGGTGTTGTCAATGAAATTTTGGTTCTAGCACATATGATTTATAATATGGTAATCCAAATTTCTTGATGATTTTAAAATATTGTATTTGCAAATGCCATGAAACATCACCACTTTGAAGAAGAACACAGATTCAGTAAGTTTCAAACCTCCTTTTCTTTTGATTTTTCAGATTGCGTTCTCACAACACAACACAATCATGGATCTTGTGCAGTTTTTTGTCACCTTCTTCAGGTAATTTGCTTTTATTGACTTTGAATGTGTTAAATCTGTATTCTCATGTCCTGTCAATTTGTTAGGTAATATCAGTTTTTTAACCTTGAATATGATAAAGTGTGTCTTGTACAGTTTTATGGACTTAAATATATACCGCAGAGCAGAAGAAACACATTCGACATGTACTATTGCAGGATTATTTTGCTATACTGCTATTTAATAGCTAGTTAATTTAGTGGAAAGAAGATGATAACCCTGTGTTCTACATCACTAAGTAATTAAAGCCTGTTTTAATTAGTGAAGTTAACAGTGTTTTCATCATAGTGATTAGGTACATGTCCTAGCATTAAAATCAATTTCTTGGATTTCTTAAGTTACTATTGTATATATTTAGCAATGTGATAAAGTCAATAAGGAATGAGGAAAAGAATACATTTTTTTGTCCTCAAAGAGCATGTAATTTGGAAGTACTAAATGTGACCTAGAATATGCCCTAATTTCTTAGAACTTTAAGTTATTTGAGATGTTAACAGTAGGTTCACTAAAAAGGGTTCCATAATTAAATATGTTTGGAAAATACTATGTATACCAAAGTTAAATAGGTCTCTTTTGGTTTGTTTTTAACTGACTTCCTCAGATTTTCTGCTCATAATTTTTAATGTGTTCATTTGCAGTGTATTGTTCTTAAAGAGAGGATAGAGTTTGTAGCATTTCTCAAAACCTAAAAGTTCTTTTCATAAACATTTGTGTTCATTTCCATGGGATGAAAATAAACAGTGGGTGAGGAGAAGAAGCTGAGTTTCAGTGATGGAATATCTGAGACATGGCATCTAGTTGGGTGGGATGGGGTGGGCGTCGAGGAAAGTTCTCGAGGGAGGGGACATATGTATACATGTCAGTGATTCACATATTGTACAGCAGAGACTCACACATTATAAAGCAGTTATACTCCAATAAAAAGAACTGGTTGGTCAATGCAGTACTTAAAACCAAAAAAAAGAAAGAATATTATCTTTATTAACATGAATGATGTGTACAGCTTGTACTGATCCACAGGGTGCCTTTGTATGAATTAGACAATCGTGTCTCCTCCTTCTGGTAGACATAGCACCACATCACAGCACAAAGATGCAGATGATTTTGACCTTCACTCACCAAGTTGTCTGGGCTGCTTTGTACAATAAAGAAAGTGAAAGTCGCTCAGTCGTGTCCGACTCTGCAACTCCCATGGACTAGTCCATGGAATTCTCCAGGCCAGAATACTGGAGTGGGTAGCCGTTCCCTTCTCCAGGGGATCTTCCCAACCCAGAGGTTGAACCCAGGTCTCTCACATTGCAGGCAGATTCTTTACCAGCTGAGCCACAAGGGAAGCTTTGTACAGTAAAGAACCTGTTAAACCCAGTCCTTGGCACAGATGGTATGCCCAGTACTTCCTCTGCACCTAAGTAAGTGATAAGTATTGGTTATATTATCAAGATACCATATAATACTTGAATTCCTAATCCTTTATCCACAGGAGTGAGCAAACATTTTTCTATAAAGGGCTGGTTAGTAAATAAATTCAAGATTTGTGGGCTATAAGATGTCTGTGGTGCTAAAGCAGCCTGAATTGGTTTGGAAACAAATGGGAGTGACTATTTATGTTCAAAAGAACCTTTACTAGAATGAAAATAGCTGGTAGCCTGAATTCTGGGCTTCCCTAGTGGTAAACAACCTTCCTACCAATGCAGGAGACGCGAGAGACCTGGGTTCCATCCCTGGGTGGGGAAGATCCCCTGGAGGAGGTCATGGCAGCCCACTCCGGTATTCTTGCCTGGAGAATCCCGTGGACACAGGAGCCTGGTGGGCTACAGACCACAGGGTCACAGATTTGGCACTACTGAAGTGACTTAGCGTGCACACAGGCTGAATCCTGCCTGTGGACACAATTTGCCCAACTTATGCCTGAATGCCTTGAATGGCAGGAAACAGAACATCTCTTGTGATAGCATTTTCTGTCTTCAATTAGTTGTTCTTTATAATTGAGATGAAATCTGCCTCCCTGTGATAGCTATTCTAATTTACCCATATGGGCCCATGCATAGCAAGTCTAATTCCTTTATCTCCATTTATGGCCTTCCAGTTTTCTAAACTCTTTTCTCCAATTCACACATTATCTGTTCAGTTATTTGCTTCTTGTCAGAATCCTTGCCATGTTAGTCACTTTGCTCTGAAAGCAGTCAGGTTTGTCTGTCCCTTAAAAACATTAATTTCCAAAATTTAATGCTGAAAACATATTTCTTAGTAACATTGCAAAGTTCATTCATATTTAAATTTGTCCTTTTAAGATGAAATTTGAGGAACATCTTAAATATATTTAAACATTTTCTGATTTTAACTTGTGAATATTAAGGGATATTAAAACTTAATGACATTACAATGTTTTTGAAAAGTGTTAGAAGTTATAATCGAATGAGCTTTATTTAATGCATAAAAATAAGTTTTTGACAGGATAATGTAGATGTTAATATACTGAAAAGTTTATTTTGTATAAAAATTCACAAAGCTGAATTTATAAATTATTTAAATGTTTAGGGTTTTAGTTTAAGCTTTTGAATTTGTGTGCGTGTTTAAGTTCAATAGCTCTTTTATTAAGTAAAAGAAAGCAAGTATTAATGTGTACCGTGTCTTAGAGATGATCCTATTTATTATGTTGGCATCATAGACAAAGTAATATACTCTATTTATTGTGTGAGATAAAATGTATTTGATGGGTTTTTTATCATTTAAATTTTTTCAGTAGTGAAATGTAAATTAGATGATTTTAAAATTGTCTCATTGTTAAGGAAAATCATGGACAGAATACTTTTAAGTTTATTTTTATATTAAGTAGACTTACTGTTAAATTTTAAAAGAGTTTCAGACAGTTCAGCATTTAGGGACATCCTTCAATCAGGCAACTATTACTGCTGTTGCTGTCTCTGTATTGCTGAAGTAGTGTAGGTGAAGTGTCAGCCTTTCATTTAGCCAAGGTTTAAAGGAGACCAGTGTCAATTTTTTAACTTTTAGATTGGGAATAGCTCTGGTGGTATACGTAATTCAGTCAGTATTAGTTAGATCATTTATAGTCATAGCCTGGCTCTGGTCTTAGCTTTTGGCGCCATCTAAGCAGAGTACCTGAAAGTGAAGTAGCTCAGTCGTGTCCAACTCTTGGACAACCTCATGGACTATAGCCTACCACGCTTCTCCATCCATGGGATTTTCCAGGCAAGAATGCTGGAGTGGGTTGCCATTTCCTTCTCCAGAGGATCTTCCCGACCCAGGAATCAAACCCGGGTCTCCCGCATTGTAGGCAGACTCTTTACCATCTGAACCACCAGGGAAGCCTGAGCACATTACCTGCTGCCTCTAAATCTCAGCCCTTTTAGGTTTTTGTTTTGTATTGGAGTATAGCCAATTAACAATGCTGCGATAGTCTCAGGTTAACAGTGAAGGTATTCAGACATATATAAACATATACATATGTCCTTTATCATAATAGAATTAAAAGATGTTTTTGTTAGAAGCTGTAGTGTACAGTAATATATAACAATGAGTAATTTAAAAATGGAAAGAAATCATTTAAGAAATAAAGACTTTTTTGGTATGTAAAATGGAAAAGCAAGTCTGTGTGAATCTGAAAAGAAAATTTTTAAATAAGTTCAGCCTGGTAAATTAAATGGAGATATAGCAAGGACCTTGTACCATTTAGATTTTTTTAATGGTGATTCTAATTTTCACTGTCCAACAAGTATTACATAATATTTTTGATTTACCATCTTCACCAAATGGAGGATATTTTCAGAAGTTGCCACTTGGTCTTTCCTATTGTGCTAGATCTTACCACACAGGTCAGAAACACAATGTAGGGGTTTACTCTAACCACTTTGTACATAATTTCTAATTATACTCTTGAAAAGTAAGAGTCACTAAGTTGTGTCTGACTCTTTGTGAACCCATGAAATGTAGCCAGGTTTCTCTGTCCATTACTATCTCCCTGAGTTTGCTCAAACTTACATCCATTGAGTCAGTGGATGCCATCCAACCATCTCATCCTCTGTTGCCCCCTCTTCTTGCCCTCAATTTTTCCCAGCATCAGAGTCTTTTCCAGTGAGTCAGTCAATTCTTCACATCAGATGGCCAAAGTATTGGATCTTCAACGTCAGCATCAGTTCTTCCAGTGAATATTCAGGGTTGATTTCCTTCAGGACTGACTGGTTTGATCTCTTTGCCATCCAAGGGACTCTCAGGAGTCTTCTCCAGCACCACAGTTTAAATGCATCTGTTCTTCAGCGTTCAGCCTTCTTTATGATTCAACTCTCACATCTGTACGTGACTACTGGAAAAGCCTTGCTGCTGCTGCTGCTAAGTCGCTTCAGTCGTGTCCGACTCTGTGCGACCCCATAGACGGCAGCCCACCAGGCTCCTCTGTCCCTGGGATTCTCCAGGCAAGAACACTGGAGTGGGCTGCCATTTCCTTCTCCAGTGCATGAAAGTGAAAAGTGAAAGTGAAGTCGCTCAGTCATGTCTGACTCTTAGTGACCCCATGGACTGTAGCCTACCAGGCTCCTCTGTCCATGGGATTTTCCAGGCAACAGTGGGGCACCATTGCCTTCTCCATAGCTCTGTCTATATGGACATTTGTCAGCAAAGTGATGCCTGTGTTTTTTAATACACTATTTAGGTTTGTCATAGCTATTCTTCCAAGGAACAAGCATCTATTAATTTCATGGCTGCAGTTACCATCCACATTGATTTTAGAGCCCAAGAAAATGAAATCTGACAGTTTCTACATTTTCCTCACCTGTTTCCCACGATGTGATAGGACCGGATACCATTATCACAGGGTGGATATATAGACACAGTTTCCCAGTATGAGCCAGGATTTAGTCAGAATTTGGTATCTGCACCCTGGAGACACTGCAACTCTAACAAGGGGCCTGGGTGGGATTCTAGTCATTGACTATCTGTCATCACTAACCCTGAGTCTTATAGTGATGAAAATATATATTGATTTGTCTTGCACTGAGTATATACCCATAAATAGACTTGTGTATATACCCGAATAAACACAGATCTCTTTATAAAGTAGTCATACACATGTTCCTTTGGGAATCATTTTATACCCTTTCCAAGGTGTTTCAAGACAACCTTTCTTCTGTGAACTCAACTACCTGTTCAGTCAATGGATTCTGGATTTGTAAATTAACTCATCTTGGAACTGAGCAGAGGATCACAATCGTCTCTTGGGGCAACAACCCTCAGCCTTTACCCCTCCATTCCTACTTCAAGTAATGCTAAGTAGCACCATTGTTAGCTGCCCACCTATTTTGCCACTCGTATAGATGCCATCCGTTATTAGTCAGCCTACAGTTCTTTGCTGGGCACCACCCTTGTCTGCTTCTCCAGGCTTGTTGATCATGATCCTAATTGTGACCCCTGGATTCTGACAGTTAAACACTGACCCTTGGTCTGTTTCACTTTTGGACTCCATCACTTAACACCTACCTCTGTCACTGCCTCTCCTGTTGTCAGCTTTGATCTTCAGAAGAAAGCCATCACAACTTCTGAGTGTGCCCTTTCATCCGCAGATTCCTCATGGCCTCGGTGAATGATGCATCCCATGGAAAGTAATCTTCCAGTAGTTCTTCTCACCTTACATGATACAGTCTTTCTGGCACATTTCCTCCTGTCAGCTTCTTTTATCTCTTTCTCTTCCATCCTCTCAGGGAACTCAGGCATTTCCATTTCACTTTGCATTGGCCATTGCTTTATCCAGTCTTCTAAGAATCACTTCTTCACCTTTGCACCATCCCCTGGAGTCTTCCATGAAGTCGCTCAGTCGCTTCTGACTCTCTGACCCCATGGACTGTAGCCTACCAAACTCCTCAGTCCATGGGATTTTTCCAGGCAAGAGTACTGGAGTGGGTTGCCATTTCCTTCTCCAGGGGATCTTTCTGACCCTGCATTGGAGGCAGACGCTTTACCGTCTGAGCTACCAGGGAAGGTGTTGCATTTCCTGGTCCTGAGACTGTGCATCAAAATTCATGAATTCTTGGTGATTCTATCCCCCAGGATCAGATACCACTGATTTCTAATTCCTGTTATACTCCCCTGGCTGTGGCCATTGCCTGCTAGCCAATTCTTGCAATTCTTGTGACAGATCAGGGGAGAAAGTGAGAGATCTTTTAGACCACAGTGCCAATCTGACATTCATGCAGTAGAGCAGGAAGAAAGGAAACTTGAATGAAAGAGCCTAATTACAGTGCAGTGTAATGTAGATTACATTGCAGTCCGAAAGTCTGACAAGGTCAGTGGTGAGTCCTCAAGTCAAACTGCATGTAGAGGAATTACTAATCTCTCAGGATCAGGCCTTCCTTGATGTCACCACCATGCTCAGAAAGTGTGGCCTCTGTGATTACTTTCTGTCTCTATGATCTTTACTAATCTTGTCATCTGATATAAGTAATACCATTTAATACTTGTCCTTCTGTAACTGACTTGTTTCACTTAGTATAATGTTCTCAAGGCTCATTCATGTTGTGATATATGTAAGAATTTCCCTTCTTTTAAGGCTGAATTATATTCCGTTATGTGTATTAGACATACCACATTTTGATTATCCATTCACCTGTTGCCGGACACTTGAGTTGCTTCCCTGTTTAGCTGTTGTGAATGATACTTCTGTGAATATGAATATATAAGTATGTATTCAAGACCTTGATTCAGTTCTTTTGGGTATATTCCCAGAAATGAAATTGCTGAGTCATATGGTAATTCTGTTTTCAACTTTTTGAAGGGCCTCCATACTGTTTCATTGTACCGTCCGCATTCTCACCAACAGTGCCATGGGTTCCAATTTTTCCATATTCTCACCAAACACCTGCGATATTCATTTTTTCCCTTCCTCCCTTCTTTTTGATAGTAGCCATCCCAGTGGATGCAACCTGGCATTTCTTCGTGGTTTTGATTTGCATTTCTTTAATGATTACTGCTGATTAGAACGTTTTCATGTGCTTGTTTGCCGCTCATATGTCTTTTTTGGTCTGTTCTTTTGCCCATTTTTATGCCAGTATCATACTATCTTGATTACTGTAGATTTGTAGTAAATTTGGAAATCTGGAAGTGTGGATCCTCCATCTTTGTTCTTTTTCAATATTTTTTTGGGCCACTTGGGGTCCTAAAATTCAAATGGATATGGGTATCCAGATAATTATGTGAGCTTTTCCCCTTTTTGTTAATATGGTGTATTACACTGATGCTCTTTATATGTTAGACTGTCCTTGCATTTCAGGAATAAATCCTTCCTGGTCACCATATATAATTCTTTTAATAATAATAATTTCCTTTTTTCTGTGTCATTGTTCATAAATGACTTTGGTATCAGGATACTGCTGGTCACATAGACTGAGTTAGGAATTGTTTCGTTTTCTTTAATGTCCGGAACAATTTGAGAAGGATAGGTATTGGTTATTTTTGAAATGTTTGGTGGAATTCATCAGTGAGGCTATTAGGCCCCAGGCTTTTGTTTGTAGATTTTTGATTACTGACTCAGTCTCTTTACTAATCATAGTTCTAGACATTGTCAGTTTTTTCATGATTCAAACTTGGTAGCTTTTGTGTTTTCCTAAAATCACAAATTCCTAAATTGTCCATTTCATCTAGGTCACACAATTTGTGGTGTGCATTTGTTCATAGTACACTCTAATAAATCCTTTTTATCATTATAGGATGAGTGGTATTATCTATACTATATTTATTTTTAATTCATTTTTAGGAAGTTGAATCTTCTTGCCTTTTCTCCCCCCTTATTAAATCTGGCCTAAAGTTTGTCAGTGTTGTTTTTCTGTTCGAAGAACTGATTGCTGGTTATGTTGATTTTTCTCTATTATTTTGTATTTCATTTATCTCTGCTTTAATCTGTATTATCTCCTTCCTTTTGCTAACTTTGGGTTTAGTTCTTTTTCTAATTTTGTAAGTTTAAAGTTAGGTTGTTGATTTGAGAGCTTTCTTGTTTTTCCATGAGAACATTTATAGTTAAACCTTTCTTGCTTAGCACTGCTTTCACTGAGTCCCATCAGTTTTAATATGCTCTGTTTTCATTTTCATTTGTCTCTAAGTAGTTTCTGATTTCCCTTGTGATTTCTTCTGTGAGCTGTTGGTTGTTTAAGAGTCTGGTGTTTCGTTTCCCCAAATTTGTGAATTTTCCAGGTTTTTTTCTGTTAACTTATTTCTAGCTTTATTTTGCTGTGGTTGAAGGAGATACTTTCATGATAGCTATTATTTTAAATTTATTGAGACAATTTGTGACCTAAAATATGAGCAATATCTCATGTGCATTTGAGAAGAATGTGTATCCTGTTCTTGGAATGTTTTTTATGTATGTCTGTTAACTAGTTGGTTTATTGTGTTGTTCTAATTCTCTGTTTCCTTTCTTCTGTTTATCTGATGTTCCTATCCATTATTTAAGAGGAATTTGAATTGTTTTAACAATTTTGAATTCTCTTTGTCTCTAGTGAAATTT
>SJYC01044218.1:0-14220 GCA_006408675.1 Madoqua kirkii | reverse complement strand
TCTTTTTTTTCTACTCCTAAATCATACAGGAACACTAGAAAATTTTAAACTTCCAATTTTACATACTGTTGTCTAACTTTCAATTCATTTTCTAATTTCTAATTTTAGTTTATTTTTTAATAGGCTTATTGAGATATTTAAAGTGTAACTCATCTATTTAAATCGTAAAATTCAATGGCTCTGCAGCCATCGTCACAGTAATTTTAGAACATTTTCATCACCCCCAAATAAACTGTGTACACATTTGTAGTCATTTTCCATCCCTCTCAGACATCCTAAGTTGTAAACAGTCACTAATCTAGTTCCTATCTATAGATTATCCTATTCTGAACATTGTCATATAAATGGAATCATATAGTATATATTCTTTTGTGACTGGATGCTGTCACTTATGACAGTGTTTACAAGATTTGTCCATGATGTTGTATGTATCAGTGCATCATTGCTTTTTATTGCTAAATAATATTCCATTGTACAGATAAGACATATTTCATTTCTCCTTTTTTGGTTGATGGGCATTTGAATTTTTACCTCTTTTTGTTCTTGTGAATTTGGTTCTTGAATATTTGTGTTCAAGTTTTTGTGTGGCGATATGTTTTGCTTCTCCTGAGTATGTACCTAGGAGGGGCAGTGATGAGTCATACGGTAACTCTGGATTTAGCATTGTGAGAAACTGGCAAACCGTTTATCAAATGAGTTGCACCACTTTACATTCTCACTAGGAATGTGTGAAGGTTCCCGTTTCACCATATTCTCAGTAACACTTCTTTTTTTAATCTCTGTTTTTTTGGTTATAGCCATCTTAGTGCGTTCAGTTCAGTTCAGTTCAGTCGCTTGGTCGTGTCCAACTCTTTGCAGCCCCACGAATCGCAGCACGCCAGGCCTCCCTGTCCATCACCAACTCCCGGAGTTCACTCAGACTCGCGTCCATCGAGTCAGTGATGCCATCCAGCCATCTCATCCTCTGTCATCCCCTTTTCCTCCTGCCCTCCCAGCATCAGAGTCTTTTCCAGTGAGTCAACTCTTCGCATGAGATGGCCAAAGTACCGGAGTTTCAGCTTCAGCATCATCCCCTCCAAGTGCCAAAAGAAATGGTGATACTATTTTGGAGGATCCAGAAAGGAAAAGTTTAGGAATCTAAAGAATAGAAAAAGAAAGAAAAAGTAGGAGTTAAGCAGTCAAAAACAAGAATAATCAAAGATGACCCAATAGCAATAAGAATGTGAGTGGGAAGAATAATTTAAAAGTAATACAGTGATCAAGATTTAGGACAATGAAGCAATCATGTTGTCCACAAAGATATTTCAAAAGACAAAAAGGAGAGATGTAACAAGGAGAGAGGTAAACCTAAGTCGTTAGTATCAAAATGGCATAGCTCAGAGGGGTATGTGGTTTAAACATTCTTTTTTTTCATACTATAAGAGCAAAGAATGTTGGTAGAATGAAATATAGAAGTTCTCCTCTTCCAAAGTAAAATTATAATAATGGATATGTTAATGGAAATGAGGCCTGAAGATACAGATTTCCCTAAGTAGAAACCATAAATTATATCTTATTATATTGGAGGTTTCTTCAAGAATTCTCTCCCTGGCTTTGCTATAAAGAAAACAGACATATAGGTCCCAACTGTTCTTTTAGACCAAAATATCAAATATGGCTCGAGTGAAATGTGCCAAGCTTATTGCAACTTAGCTAAACCAGTGCTCCATGTCTCATTTTCAATGCTGAGATTTAGCACACTGTAGACTGAAACATACTTCTGTAAGAGTGATATCAGTAGCATCACATTTTCACCACAATGTTGACTAACAATTCAAAATCAACATGTCCTAAACTTTCTGTCTTGACAAACAGCTCTTTTTTCTATTAATGGTATTTTCTAGCTCGGTTATGAATGAATGAATGAATGAAGTCGCTCAGTCGTGTCCGACTCTTTGCGACCCCATGGACTGTAACCTAGTAGGCTCCTCTGTCCATGGGATTTTCCAGGCAATAGTACTGGAGTGGATTGCCATTTCCTTCTCCAGTGGATCTTCCCAACCCAGGGATCGAACCTGGGTCTCCTGCATTGCAGACAGACGCTTTACTGTCTGAGCCACCAGGGAAGTCATAGGTACTGCTACTTCCCCAGTGTCAATACATTTCTCTTAATTCATGCATAAAACCTGATTCTTCCTTCATTCTATCAATCTATTATATTCAAAACAACAAAAATGATTTTTAACATAAATTATGAGAATCCACTGTTTAAGAACTTCTCTTCACATTTATAATTCAAACTAGACTTACAAGTTCCTCTGAAACCAGCCCTAATTATATGCCTCCTCTCATATTCTCCACAAATTTGTTATATTACAGTTTCTTTTTCTTTGGAGGTATCTGGTTTATTTCTTGTCTGTTTTGTTTTTCATTCCTATAAAGTCTTTTAAAATTTATGTGCAGTAAAATTCCACTTGGTGGAATACAGCCATATGAATACTAAAATCTGTATAGTTTCTTGTAATCATCAGCTCTACCATAGACCAGTTCCAGAATGTCAAAGAATCCTTTTTAGGGCTTCCTTTACACTGATGCTTTTGCTTCATCCATAAATCTTGGCACCTTTTGTCTGGTACCCTGTCTCTAGAGTTTTGCCTTTTCCAGAATGTCATGTTCATGGAAACATACAGTATGTTATCTCCTGAGACTGATTACTTTCCATTGGCATACTCCTTTCAAGATTTATCCAAGTTGATTTTTTTTTCCATCAGTAGTTCATTTCATTTTTGTTCTTAAGTGGTATTCCATTGAATGAATAGATTCCAGTCTTGTTTATTCATCCACCCTTGGCTAGATATGACTTGTTACACTTTTTGGCAACTATGAATAATGCTGCCATAGACAAGATACATAACTTGTATAGGGATTGTGCACATGTAAGTTTTTGTTTCTTTAGGATAAATAGCTGGAAGTGAGATTGCTGAATCATTTGGCAAATGTATATTTATCTTTATAATAACTGTAACTATTTTTTTCAGAATGACTGTATCATTTTGCTTGCCACCAACAAAGTACGAGGGTTTTGGTTGTTTCAAATCCTCAATGCTTAGCACTGTCAGAATTTTTTATTTTAGCCATTCAGATGTGGTACTATCTTGTTAGTTGCTCAGTCTTTTATGGCTCATTGTGACCCCATGGGCTGTAGCCCTCCAGGTTCCTCTGTCCATGGGATTCCCAGGCAAGAATACTGGAGTGGATTGCCATGCCCTTCTCCAGGGGATCTTCCTGACCCAGGGATTGAACTCTGGTCTCCCGCATTGCAGGCACATTGTTTACCGTCTGCAATGTCAGGGAAGCCCGTGGTAGTATCTTATCATTTTAATCTGCATTTCTCTAATGGCTGACATTGAATATCTTTAAAAGACTGGTCTTTCCTTTTAAATGCCTTTGCAACTCTGTTAAAAATCAATTCATCATCTAGTTTCCAGTCCCAGGAAACACTATATAACCATACATCTCTCTTTAGGTCCCATTGGTCTCAACTATAAAAACTGGATGATGTGCTTTGGTAGTTTCATTGGACAGATCAAGGAAGAACACCAAAATTCATAAACACCCAGAAATGTTTGAAAGTTAATGGTTTTTCCCCTCCAGTCTTCCCTGACTTGAGCCTCAATGTGGTGTGGAAAGTTAAAGTGACTATTGTGGTTTAGACAGAAAATATCCTGGGAAAATCCTCCAGTTCTTTTTTTTTTTTTTAATTTTTGGTCACGGCTTGTGGCCTATGGAACCTGGGAGCCACAGGTTTCCCTGACCAGGGATCAAACCTGCACCTAGGTGCAATGGAAAGCAAAGTCTTAACCACTGGACTGCTGGGGAAGTCCCCAAATCCTCTATTTCTGACTTATGCTGTGGAAAAGGAAATTATTAAAGCTATAGAGAGAGTAGGGGAGATCCACCCCCCATTTTCCTCTCTTTTCAAAAATTTACTCATCCCCAATTCCAAGCAGCCTCAAGGCAGTGGCATTAGCTGCAGCTAAAATGCCTGGGAGTGGAAAGTTGCTAGAGCAAGATCTCCAAGAGCTGCGAGTCTTCTAGGTGAATTAGAACTGTGATCACAGGAGAGTCTGTACAGGTCCATCGCTTTTCCCTCTTCTCTGTCCTCCCAACACAGAATGTGGTCCAGTCACAGAAGTGAGTAGTTATGTGCCAGAGGAAGGAAAAGTGAAGTCCAGAAAAAGTTTGGGAAATATCAGAGAGAGAAAAGCCATCCCAGAAAGTTGAACTTTATACAACAAAGCTCTGTATAGTCTAAGTTATGGTTTTTCTGGTAGTCATGTATGGATGTGAGAGTTGGACCATAAAGAAAGCTGAGTGCCAGAGAATTGATGCTCTTGAACGGTGATGTGGGAGAAGATTCCTGAGATCCCTTGAACAGCAAAAAGATCAAACCCATCAATCCTAAAGGAAATCAGTTCTGAATATTCATTAGAAGGACTGATGCTGAAGCTGAAGCTCCAATACTTTGGCCCTCTGATGCAAAAAACTGACTCATTCAAAAAGACCCTGATGATGGGAAAGGTTGAGGGCAGTAGGAGAAGCGGATGGCAGAGGATGAGATGATTGGATAGCATCACTGACTTGATGAACATGAGTTTGAGCAAGCTCTAGGAGTTGGTGATGGACAGGGAAGCCTGGTGTGCTGCATGCAGCCCATGGGGTCTGTTGGAAAGAGTTAGACATGACTGAGTGACTGAGCTGAACTGAACTGAAAGTTGAACTTCTGGAATCTTCCATATGAGGCTCTTTTCCTAGTTAGCATACAAAAAAAATTAAGAAGAGGCTAATGGTTAGAACTCTTCCCAGGCCTTAGACAGAATCCTCAGGACAGACTCAAATAGAACCGAAAAAGCTTTGGGTACGTTGTAAGCACAGCCTACAGATACCTAAAATAAAATATCTGTATAATAATATCAACATCTCTATAGGATAAAGTAAGACCTCAGTCCCTCTGTAAGTTTGATACATCAGAGAGAGCTGTGATGGAAGTGGGCCATTCTTCAGCTTGATCAGCAAGTCAGCAAGTGTCTGTCAGTATTTATTCATATCTTTAAGAAAAACTTTATTATGTGTTGGATCTGTTAACCATCCATATTGAGAAAAGTAACATTTGACTTCTACTTCATAGTAATAATAAAAATAAATTCCAGGAAGGAAGGGAAAACAATGAAGTATCTAGAGAATAATATGGGAATTCTTCACATCCTTAGAAATAAACAGAACACACAAAACACGTCAATAAAATTATAGTAAAACAGTTTTTGTCATCAGAAGATGTCTTTAGCATCATGCGAAAGCAAGCCATCCAGTAGTACAAAATACTCACATCCTATATAAAGGAAAAAGGCCTTATAGTCACAACGTATAACATGTAAGTCAAGAAAAAAAAGTCTTAAATCTCATTACTTCTCCCCTAAAGTGGCAATAGACTTGAACAGCACTTCACGAAAAAGGATGTAAAAGTGGCTAACAAAATATCAAAATGCCCTCCATTTAGTTTTTATCAGGAAATGCAATTGAAACCACAGTGTAATACTGTTTACTGTTCACCTGTCATAGTGGCTGGAAAGAACAAACTTTTGTTGATAGCCACTCAGTTGTGTACAAATCTTCATGACCCTGTGGATTGCAGCACACCAGACGTCCCTGTCCTTCACCATCTCCTGGAGTTTACTCAAACTCATGCCCATTGAGTCGGTGATGCCATTCAACCATCTCATCCTGTATTGTCCCCTTGTCCTTCTGTCCTCAGTCTTTCTCAGCATCAGGGTCTTTTCCAAAGAGCTGGCTGTTGGTATCAGGTGGCCAAAGTATTGGAGCTTTAGCTTCAGCATCAGTCTTTCAAATGAATATTCATTGCTGATTTCCTTTAGAATTTATTGGTTTGATCTCCTTGCTGTCCAATGGGACTTTTCAGTGTCTTTTCCAACGCCACAGTTCAAAGGGATCAATTCTTCAGCACTCAGCCTTTTTTTATGGGCCAGCTCTCATATCCATACATGACTACTGGAAAAACCATGGCTTTGACTGTATGGACCTTTGTTGACTATACAGATCAAATGTTGGAGTGGTCATGGAACTGTGAACTCTCCTTGTAGTCTAGAAGTTGGTGCAGCAACTTTGAAAATAATTTGACTATATTGTAAAGTTGAGTTTATACATCCTCTGTTGATCCAGCTATTCCATTTCATCAAAGGTCACATTAAACACATTCATAGTAGTGTGTTTCAAACAGCTGAAACCTTGGCATAACCCAAATACTTAAAACTAATAGAATATGGATCAATGAAAAAGAACAGATTAATCCTCAAAGAGCAATATGGATGGCATTCATCAACAAAGTGTTGAACAAAAGAAGCTAGAAATAAAATAATATTTTAAGGTTACATTTGTTAAAGTTCAGAAATAGGCAGAAAATAGGTGCTAAAAATTTTTATGATAGTGACCTATGAGGAAGAGGGGATGGGTAAAGTACTGTTCCTTTATTGGGGTGGTTGCTTGTGAACGTGCTAAGTCACTTCAGTAATGTTGGACTCTTTGCGAGCCTAAGGACTGTAGCCTGCCAGGCTCCTCTGTCCTTGGGATTCTCCAGGCAAGAATGCTGGAGTGAGTTGCCGTGCCATCCTCCAGGGTAACTTCCCTGCCCCGAGATGGAACCCATGTCTCTATGTCCTCTGCATTGACAGGCGGGTTCTCTTTACCAGTAGCGCCACCTGGGAAGCCCCAGGTGGTGGTTACATGGGTATGTTTTCTTTGGGATGATTCATTGAGCTGTGGATTTATCATTTCTCTATGTGTGCTGTGCATTAATGTTTTAGGAAAACTGTTTAAAAACAGTGTTTACTTCTCTTAAAGTATTTAGAACATTTTGTATTTGAAACTTTTTATCCTATCTACGAGGTTTCAAAAGATGTGCTTTAAATAAAAGTTGAGTGTAGAAAAGAATACTATATACACTGACCTTTATAATTTTTGTGTAAGTTTGTAAGATTAAGGTGTGATCCACATACATGATTTGTAATAGGAGGAGTTAACCAGGAAGGTCTTCCTTATGATATGTTGCTTGCCTTTTTAATAGTTTGCCAGCGAGGCTTTAGAGCACTCTAAATATTTTCTGTAAAATATTTCAAGAAAGGAATGTATAATTAACAAATTTGCTCTAGATTTTTAAGTCTGTTAGCAATTTTGAGGGGGTTCATTTTGATATTTTTCTACAAATTTTTCATAAATGGTATCTGTAGTAGATTTTATGGATTCTTTCCCAACTTCATTTAATTCCTTCCGCATGGCTGTGTAGTGATGATTCAATTTGGGAGGAATTGATCTCCTACCAGCCTCATGGGTGGGTTAAAGCCAGTAAGTTCATGGCCTTCAGTTCACCAAATGATTGGGGTGTAGTGGGTGTGCGTGATTGTTGTGATGTAAATCTGGAACTGCTACATTCATTTTTGTATCTAAGAGGAAATCATGGCTGAGAATTAAGCTGATGCACAACAGAGTATGTCGCTCAGAAAACAGAGAGAAATGTAGCCAAAGCCTTGAGCAGAACAGACCTGCAAGTTATTCTTCTTTTTTATTTTGAGGAGGGTCTGTTCAGGCTCCCGTAAGCAACTAACACAGACTGAGTGACTGTAACAACAGAAATTTTATAATCTCACAGTTGTGGAGACTGGGAAGGCAGATCTAAGTGCCAGCATGACTGGCTTCTGGTGAGAGCTTTCTACTTGGCCTGCAGATGACTGCCTTCATGGTGTGTGTTCTGGCCTTTTTCTTGGTATGAGTACTTGGAGAGAGAGCACAAGCTCTATGATGTCTTTTGATATAAGGGCACTAATTCTGTTGTCTCAGGGCTCCACCCTGAGACATTTATGACTGCATTTAACCTTAGTCACTTGGGGCTTCCCAGGTGGCACTAATGGGAAAAGTACCCACCTTCCAATGCATGAGACATAAGAGAAGCTGGTTCGATCCCTGGATCTGGAAGATCCCTTGGAAGAGGGCCTGGCAACCCACTCCCATATTCTTGCCTGGAAAATCCCATAGAGAGGATCCTGGTGAGCTACAGTGCATAGGGTCGCAGAGTTGGACATGACTGAAGTGACTTAGCATGCATGTACAGCCTTAGTTACATCCAAAAGTTCTTCCTTCTAAATATAATCACATTGGGGTTTAGGGCTTCAACATACAGATTTGGGAGGAACATTTGTAGCATTCTGCCTGTAGCCCCCTAGGTCATGTCCTTTTTGCATGCAAAGTACATTTATTCAATCCCAGCAACCCGCAAGGCTTCACTCATTCCAGAATCGACACTGAAGTCTAAAGTCTCATCGAAATATCATCTAAATCAAATGTGGGTGAGATTGGCGGGTATCATTTAACCTCGGGCAAAATTCCTCTCTAGTCATGAGCCTGTGATACCAGGCCAGTTATATTATTCAAAATACCATGGTGGGATAGGCACAGAATAGATATTCCCATTTCAGCAGGGAGAAAAGTAAAGGAAGAAAGGCATGATGGGTCCCAAGTAAGTCTAAACCCTAGCAAGACTAGCTCCATCAGACCTTAAAGACTTGAGAATACTCCTCCTTGGTTCAGGGCTCTACCTCCAGGCCCCCTGAGGGCAGTGTCACCCTCATAGCTCTGTGGAGTAGCCTGCTGCTGCAGCTTGACGAGGTGACCCTGAGCTGCAGCAGTGGCTGCAGGCTTGTCCCCAAGGCCCTTGGTGGTGGCATCCTGGTCCTGCAAAACCAGGCTCCACACTCTGAGGAGCAACCCTTCTTATACCCTGGGCCTGTGGTGTGAGGAGGAGCCCTAAAAATCTCTGATTCACCTTTGGAGTCATTCTTCCCTTTTCTTAAAGGATAAAGCATGTTCCCAGCTGAAAAGCCTTACGTTCCCATCCTACAGAATCAAAGAAACCCTACCACCTTCTTTCATTCCATCTTATTTTCTCTGTTTTCCTTTAAACTCATGGTATCTCCCCTGGTATTATCACTTCTCTTTTCCTGACTTACGCTGAAATGACTGGTTAATTCCATGAGTCACACCCATGATGTTTTTATAAAATGGTTCTTCAGCCACACTGTTAGTGTTCTCTTCATAACAAGCTTCCCCCCCCCCACCCCCGCCACCTTGTTTTGCAATATAGATAGACTGAGAATTTTCAAAATCTCCAAATTCTGATTCTCTTTTGCTTATTAATTCCTACTTCAATTCATATCTCTTCTCTTGAGTTTATCTATGAGCAATAAGAAGGACCAAAGCTACATCTTCAATACTTTGGAACCTCCTATGCCAAATACTCAATTTCAGTGCTTTCAAGTTCTATCTTCCACCTAGAACAAAGTTCAGCCAAGTTCTTTGCCTTTTTATAACAAAGATGACCTTTTCTCCATTTTCCAGTAGGCTATTGCTTATTTGCATCTGAAACTTCACCAGAATGACCTTCAGTGTCCTTATAATATCGGCATTCTGGTCTTGATTATTTATGTGTTATCTAAGAAATGGAAGCTTTCTTTCTAGCTTTCCTGTTTTTTGTTTGTTTGTTGAGCTTGTATCGTACTTGGTTTAATGTCTGTTTCTATCAATGGACCTTTCATAGCAATCAAAGCTTTTCCTAGAATACACCTCAAAATCTGCCCAGCTTCTGCCCATTACTACTTCCAAAGCTGTTTCTGTGTTTGCAGATATTTGATCCCCAAATCTGTCTTAGTCAGCTCATGCTGCTGTAACAAACATGAAACTGAATGCAAGCAACAGAAGTCTGCTATCTCAGAGTTCTGGAAGCCAGCAAGGCCCCGATCAGGTTGCCGGCATGGTTGGTTTTTGATGTGGGCCACTTACTGGCTTTGAGATGGCCACTTTCTCCCTGGATGCTCCCTTGTCCTTTCCTCAGTGTGTACCCATGGGAAGAGGGAGAGACAGGGGTGGAGGGCGTGGGGGGGGAACCACAGTAAAGGGAGAGGGAGAAAGTATGGGAGTGGAAACACTCTCTAGAGTCTCTTTTACAGGAAGACTAATCCTGTTGCATCTGGTTCCCTCGCTTATGACTTTATTTAACCTAGTTAGCTCCTGAATCCCCTGTCCCCAAATATAGTCACGTTGGGTGTTAGGGCTTCAAACATATGAATTTGGGGAGAATATACTTCAGTTCATAGGAGGCAGTATAAAACCTATTTAATTCCAAGATCCCATTTTGTGTTAGTTTGTGTTACTTATATTTGAAATCATCTTAACTGACAGTGCTTCTAAAGTGTAGTTAACTCTTGCTTATCAGCCTTCAAAAAAGTTTGTAGCAATTTATGCTTTGAACATATTGCTTCTCCAGTTTCACTCCCTAGGCTTTGCTGGGTTTTCATCTTTGCAAATATGGTGATAGAAACAAGTAATTTTTTTTAATATGCAGATGTATTGCATTTTAAGTTGATAATGTACTTTGTGAACATTTTAGTTGGTTAAGACAAAAATATCCTTCAAGTGTTAGAAAGGTGTTTTTAGAAGCTTTAAAATATATTTTCTGTAATAGTAGTAATTAAGAAGTAAATGAGTTTTTATAATTTTATGTTTCTGTATTTCAGAACAATTCCCTAGTTTGTACATTATTTTCAGAGAAATAAAAGCATCTTTTAAAAAATGTATTTAAGACAAATTTTATTATCACTTAACCTAAATTTCTATAAAATCTTGACAATATTATCTCTTTTTGCATTTGGCTGACTAGATTACCACTAGAGAGTATTTATTTGTCACTAAAACCCTGCTTTACAATATAACCTTATACCACTCTGTGTTTTTTCTTGAATTCTTTTTAATTTTCCCTAAATGAGAGTACCTAATGACTTGCTTTCCCAGCGACGATTGGGGGAGACTCCCAAGAGGCGCCTCTTGGGAGACTGACCTCTCCTGAGGCCACAGGGCGGATCCCTGGGTTCCCCGTCGTAACTCGTGAGGACCCCGCCGTAACTCGAGAAAAACCAGAAGATTCTCCGATGCAGGCGAGAGGAGGCCCTTGTTCGCTGCAGCGTCTCAGGGGAGATGTGTATAAGAGACAGGTATTTATTTGTCACTAAAACCCTGCTTTACAATATAACCTTATACCACTCTGTGTTTTTTCTTGAATTCTTTTTAATTTTCCCTAAATGAGAGTACCTAATGACTTGCTTATTTTTTCACATTAAGAATCTTTTCCATAGTGACCATTTTATGAAGGTTCAAATCAAATTATTGAAATATCTCTCCCTGAGTTCCTATGTTTCTTTCTTTCTTTTTTTTTTAAATCCCTGTAGCTTATGCATTTGCTTTTAAGAGTTTCTTTTCTTTTCTGCTTTTCCTGTTTCCATTGGGAGGATTTTTTGAAGGGTGTTTAATAGTTTCCATCTTCTAGACTATTATACAGCAGACTTAAAAAAAAAAAAAAACAGACAGCTTAGTTACCTGCTGTACCTCTGCCCCCCTCCATGATACCTATACCAAGGAACAATCCAAGCTATTGTAAAATACAATAGAAAACAAGATATGAAAGATAGCAGCAAAACTAATTTTTATCTGACAAACTTGCTGCAATATTAGATTAAAGGATGTTTGATGTTGCCCATTAAGACCTTTGACCTAAGAAATATATTAGGGAAAAGCTAATTGGAGCCAATAAACCCAGAATCTTGGTCACTTTAGATAATAATAATACAAATTTCATTTATCACTCACTTAAAGTTCAGTGTGCAAAAGGGAACAGGTGGAGGGGGCAGAGTGCTACGTAGGACACTGTGCCGCCAGTGAAATAAGACTGATGAAAATGTCGCCATTCTTCAGGCTTCCAGGATTGTCAGTAGGTACTGGCATTTTCTAACAGTCACCAAAGGATGAGTGTAACATTTCAGTTATGCTGTCTAAGTTAAGTGTTTTATTTGCTTGCCTTTTAATAAAGTGAGTACCAACTTCCCTGGTAGCTCAGACGGTAAAGCGTCTGCCTACAATGTAGGACACCCAGATTTGATCCCTGGTTTGGGAAGATCCCCTGGAGAAGGAAATGGCAACCCACTCCAGTACTCTTGCCTGGAAAATCCCATGGACAGAGGAGCCTAGTAGACTACAGTCCATGGAGTCGCAAAGAGTCGGGCACGACTGAGCAACTTCACTTTAATAAAGTGAAAGTCCTTAATTAATTGGATTTTATTTTATGCAGATTTTTAATAAGAACTGTAAGTTTTATTTGCTGTGTAGTTTAGTAGAAATAAAAAAGCTTTATGAAGTATTTATTATGCCATAAGGATAGTAATGCCAGAAAAGGCATTCAGTTTCAGAAAAAATGATAAGATATTCTAATCAATTAACCAGTTTTATTCAGTTAGTAAAGGTTTAATGATAACTACTATATGCCAGGAATGGAGATATATTTTTATTGAATTTTTAATATTTATTGGAGGTTATTGGAATATTAGAGGAAAATTTGCTTAAGCTATTTATTGATTTTATCAATTTCTCATCAGCATAATCTCTATTTACATTTTATTACCAATCTAGTATGAATTAACATAGAAAACATGCAGACCCCTAAAGTGTATATCCCCTCTTTTCAAGGAGAAAAAAATCACTAATACTGAAAATTTTTATACTGACTTTCTGTATCGTTATAAAAGTAACACTGTTTACCGTGTCTTGAAATTTAGGTCAGAAAGATTAAGTTCTGAATGGAGAAATTTGATGTCTTTACTGTCCTAAACTGAACCTTGATCATGTAACTATTTTGGAGGGGAGGATATTGTGAATTACTGATTATCAAATATGAATACTTTTTATTGCTGTTTAGGTTATGTTTAATCATTAAATGTGAATGGATTTTGGTGCTTATACTGTTGCCTACTACTGCAGACATTGTGAGAGAAACAGTTGGCAAGATGTGATGTCCGACTGAATATAAAGGATGATAAAATTGAATGTGTTTTGACATTTTATATGGAAAATAATAGACAAGGCAACATAAAGGGGAGGACTTGCAATTTAAGACTTTGATAACTTTGGCAATTTACATAAACACTTCATGACCTCAACTTTCTCATCTTTAAAATGAATATATATCATGTGTGATTGTGGTAATGAAAGAATTAATACATGTGAAACATGTCATGCAGTGCTTGTTACATATTATTCAGTAGATGTTAGTTCCTTTTATTATGAATGTTATTCTTGAGTTCCGTTTGTATATGGCAGATTTATCTCTTCTGTTAAAATTCTTATAGGGTAGGATTTAAATTCAGATAAATGGATCCTTAGATTATATATAAATTATCAATTCTCAGCACCATATTTCAACAGTTTCATGTTAGCCTGGAAATAACATGGGAAGTGTCACCGCTGTGCCAGTAATTCAGACTAGAACAGGATTTAACACTGTTAGAAGCTTGGGCTGGGGAAAATCTTTGTGATTGGGAGGTGGACTGGCCTCTCTGTTGTAACATATTTATCAGCATCCACTTGTGCCCACCAAGTGTTGACAACCAAAAGGTCTCCAGCCACTGTCAAATGTGCCCTGGAAGGCAAAACTCTCCTGATTGATAACCACTGGGCTAGAGGAATCCTGTAAGTGTCTTCAACTATATAAAGAAGTATTAGCATATAGAAGAAGGAAATGACTGATTCCGTGTAACCCAGAGACAGAAGCAGCACTAATTAATTAAAGTTAGAAAGGTGAATAGAAAATTTCATAATGTGAGCCATTATCTTAAAAATAAAGCACACTAACATGAGCCAGCATCATCTTAGCAACCTTGAATATTTAATTAGGCTCTGGGCTTCTGCTGGGAATTTCTTTCCTGGGAGGGAGTCTGAACTAAATAATCTCATTCAGTTCAGTTCAGTCACTCAGTCGTGTCCTACTCTTTGCGACTCCCATGAATCGCAGCACGTCAGGCCTCCCTGTCCATCACCAACTCCCAGAGTTCACCCAGACTCACGTCCATCGAGTTGGTGATGCCATCCAGCCATCTCATCCTCTGTCGTCCCCTTCTCCTCCTGCCCCCAATCCCTCCCAGCATCAGAGTCTTTTCCAGTGAGTCAACTCTTTGCAGGAGGTGGCCAAAGTACTGGAGTTTCAGCTTTAGCATCATTCCTTCCAAAGAAATCCCAGGGCTGATCTCCTTCAGAATGGACTGGTTGGATCTCCTTGCAGTCCAAGGGACTCTCAAG
>SJYC01044216.1:0-16971 GCA_006408675.1 Madoqua kirkii | reverse complement strand
CTTACCAGACTACAATAAAAGTTAGCTATGGTTGTTGATATGTAAAACAAATAATGACTAGTGTTACATTATGCATTCATATTAGTAACAGCAGCTCCTGTATATCTAGGATTATTTTCTTCTTCCATGTCCACTTTGACACAGGGGTTCTCAATCTAGCAGGTACTTTGGAATCACCTGTAGATCTTAAAATATGTATTTATGTATCCTTGAATGTCACTGCAGTACTCCACTGCTACCTGATTCATAAATCAAAATTTCTTTGAGTCTCAGCTTGATGTATCTATTTTTAAGCCCATAATTGATTATAATATGCACCATTAGCACTGAACTTCTCCTCTGAGAGAGACAGAAAAACATGGAAGGGTTTTCCACAGAGGAGGTAAGTGATTTGAGTTAAAAGGATGTGCTTTTAAACTGATAGTGCCACTGCTATGTTGAGACTAAATTATAGGCAGACCCTCTAGACACAGGGAGACTAGTAAGTAGGTTATTACCATGACTTGTGAGAGATGATGATGTCTCAGATCAAGAGGTGGCAGTGTATATGGCAAGAAGTGATTGGATTATGAGTACTTCATGAAGATAATAACTGGATTAAATGAATGGGGTGGTATGAGAAAGAAAGAAACCAAACATGACTTCAAAGGATTATAAAAACAAGTGTGACTTTAAGGTTTTTGTCTGAGCACTGTAAAGATAAAGTTGCCATCAACTGAGATGGAGTTGATTGCAAGTAAAATTGGTTTGATGATATGAGTTCATTTTTTCATGTTAAGTTTGACAGTTCAATTTTACATGTTACATTGGATATATAATTAGACAAGTCAAGGAAGCTGAAGTTGATTCTGGATAAGGAAATAGATCTGGACAGGAGAGACAAATTTGGGAATCTCAGAATATAGATACAGAGAGCAAATAAAATTATGAGACTGGATGATATCACTGAGAGAGGAGAGTTAAGCCCTGAGGCATACAAATATATTGTTATAAACTGACTGTGTTCACTCACAGATTCATATTTGAGGCTCTGAACCCCAACGTGATGGTATTTGGTGGGTAGGTCTTTCGAAGGTATTTAAATTTACATGAGGTTGGTACAGTTGTGATGGGAATAGTGCCCTTATGAAAAAGAAAGAGACACAAGAACACTGTCTTTCTGCTAGTACATAGAAGTCTGTTATACCTTTCTAGCACCCTCTTCATGAAATAGATGAGTTAATCAAGAGAGATATGAGCCACTCTTCCTACCAGCAACTCTGGAGCAGTAGAATAGAAATTTTGCCTAGGATGATAGGTGGTTGTAAGAAGGGAGAGCTTAAAAGTGTCCCTCTAAGTGAACTGACTTTATTTGGAACAAATTACAGGTAAATTCAACCCTAAAGCTTCTCTTGAAAACAATGGAGATTGTAGTAGTAATCAATAGAGGCGACTAATTTCTCCATGAGACCAACAAGCTAAATCGTAAATCAGCTAGAAGTTTACTACAAAGATCCAGGGCTATATAACATGACAAAGATCCCTCTTAGGGTTGTAAAAAACATCAAAGCACTGGTCTCAAATATCCGTGCGTGCATGCTCAGTCACTTCAGTCGTTTACAACTCTTTTCAACCATATGACCTGTAGCCCACCAGGCTCCTCTGTCCATGGGCTTAAGAAGGGAGAGCTTAAAAGTGTCCCTCTAAGTGATCTGACTTTATTTGGAACAAATTACAGGTAAATTCAACCCTAAAGCTTCTCTTGAAAACAATGGAGATTGTAGTAGTAATCAATAGAGGCGACTAATTTCTCCATGAGACCAACAAGCTAAATCGTAAATCAGCTAGAAGTTTACTACAAAGATCCAGGGCTATATAACATGACAAAGATCCCTCTTAGGGTTGTAAAAAACATCAAAGCACTGGTCTCAAATATCCGTGCGTGCATGCTCAGTCACTTCAGTCGTTTACAACTCTTTTCAACCATATGACCTGTAGCCCACCAGGCTCCTCTGTCCATGGGCTTCTCCAGGCAAGAATCCTAGAGTGGGTTTCCATGCCCTCCTCCAGGGGATCTTCCCAACCCATGGATAGAACCCATGGCTCCTGCACCTCAGACTGATTCTTTGCCCACTGAGCCACATGGGAAGTCATTTTCCTACAGTGGATCAGATTACAAAGCAGTTTAAGCCCTAGAGCATTATCAGAAGCAATAATCAGGCATTAATTCATGAGGCTCACAGCTGAGTATAATACCAAAGACAGCAGGTAGCTAAAGAGAAAGATCTAGAAAGAAGCAGTCAAAGGGAGCCCTGATCAAACCAGTGTCATCTCAGGTGACTGCACAGGCCCAAAGCTCCAGTCTCTATGGAGCAAGGCCACAGGCTGCACTGCAGAGAAAACAGACTTCATTAAAATAGCTCAATATTGTTACTGCACAAACAAGCTTGTAAAAGCATCACGTGTTGGGTATGTTGGGTGGAGTGTGGGAAAAGAATCACTATCCAGAGTTGCTGCAATCTATTTCCTAAAATGTCAGTGTTTTTCAACAAAAAATTATCAGCTGTGCAAAGAAAGATGGCTTTGCAGTGCAGACAGGACAAATAGCAGGCAGCAGAACCTGCTTGTGAGAGAACTCGGCAGTTAAATTTCACTGACTAAGACTTCAGAGCAGCCAATGTAAATATGTCCACAGAACTAAGGAAACAGTGATTAAAGAAGGACAGGAAAGGAGGATGGAAATACCTCACTGAATAGAGAATACCAATAACAAAACATAGTTACATACACACAAAAAAAGAGAGAGAACCTAATGGAAAATCAGAATTGGAAAATACAGATCGGACCTAAGCAAAATTATAAGCTTTTTTTCAGAAAAGGAAACCATAAACAAAACACATAAAAAAATATTCTACAGATTAGGGTGAAATATATGCAATAATGTGAACCACAAAGGCTTAATTTCCACAATATATAAGTAGTCCATGCAGCTCAATAACAATAACAAATAAAACAACCCAATCAAAAAATGAGCAGAAGACCTAAACAGACATTTCTCCAAAGAAGACATGTAGGTTATTCAAAGACACATGAAAACATGTTCAACACCATTAATTATTAAGGAAGTGAAAATCAAAACTACAATGAGGTACTACCTCACACCAATCAGAGTCTCCATTATTTTAAAAAATATATAGATAGCAAATGCTAGAGAGGGTGTAGATAAAAGGGAACCCTCCTACACTGTGGATTGGGATGTAATTGGTGCAACCACTATGGAGAACAGTATGGAAGTTCCTTAAAAATCTAAAAATAGAGCTACCATATGATCCAGCAGTCCCACTCCTATGCATGTATCTAGAGAAAACTATAATTCAAAAATATACATGCGTCCCTGTGTTCATAGCAGCAATTTTTACAATAGCCAGACAACCTTAATGTCCATCAACAGATGAATGGTTATAGACAATATGGTATACATACACAATGTAAAATTACTCAGCATAAAAAAGAGTGAAGTAATGCCCTTTGCTCCCCTGGTGGCTCAGAGGATAAAGCATCTGCCTGCAATGCAGGAGACCCGGGTTCGATCCCTGGGTGGGGAAGATCCCCTGGAGAATTAAATGGCAACCCACTCCAGTATTCTTGCCTGAAGAATCCCATGGACAGAGGAGCCTGGCAGGCTACAGTCCATGGGGTCACAGAGAGTTGGACACGACTGAGCGACTTCACACACACACAATGCCCTTTGCAGCAGTGTAGATGGACCTAGAGAATTCATACTCAGTAAAGTAAGTCAGAGAAAGACAAATAACATATGGTGTCGCTTATATGTAGAATCCAAAATAGAACTCTAGTGAACTTCTTTGTGAAACAGAAACAGACTCACAGACATTGAAAACAAAACTTATAGTTACCAGAGTGTTTGGGGGAGGGATAAAGGAATTTGAGATTCACAAATACAAACTCCTACATATTAATATAGAATAGATAAACTACAAGATCTTACTGTATAACACAGGGAAGTACATTTAGTGTCCTACAATAAGCCATAAGAGAAAAGAATATGAAGCAAAACAAGCAAAAATTCTTTAGAGGAATGAAAATGAAAACATGTTCTGAGACTTATGGGACAAAGCGGAAGCAGTGCTCAGTGGAAAATATATAGCTGCACATGCAAATATTAAAAAGAAAAAAGAAATTGAATCAGTAGCTTAGCCTTCCATGTTAAGGAACTTAGAAAAAAAGAACAAACGAAATATAGAGGTAGCAGAAAATGAAGGAAATAATAAAGACTAGAGGAAAAATTAATGAGCTAGAGAACAGAAAACAAAATAGAAAATCAGTGAAGACAAAATTGGTTCTTTGGAAGATCAACAAAATTGACAGAAAAGCTCACTTAGCAAGAATAAAAGAAGTTCAAATCACTAAAACTGGACACGAATGAGGCCATATTATTACTGACCTTCTGGAAATAAAACGACATCCAAAGATATGTTCTGAACATCTGTATGCCAACAAACTAGATAATTTAGCGGAAATGAAAAACTCCTACAAATGCAAAAACTGTCAAAACAGTTCAAGGAAGACATATAAAATATGAATCATGTAACAAACAGAAGGATTGCATTAGTAAGTTAAAAACTTCCCACTCAATAGGTCAATGTCGCATCTGCAACCAGCACATATGGTGCCCAGACTTTTCTTTCTAATACAGTTTTCAGATGAAAGGAACCAGGGTGTTTTCAAGAATTGGCCAATTCTAAGACTGGGACAGGGAATATAAAAATTGAGTTCGGAGGTTTTCGTAGTGCCAAAATGTTAGGAATTGTTCAAACACGCAAACACACCCCCACATAAACACTACAATGATGTGAGTACGTCAAAGGAACAGTAGAGCCACCAGCAACAATTCCCATGATCATACAGGAACAAATTGAACAGTAATGTTTCATTATAACCAGGTATATAAAATAAATATCAGTGAGCCCATACTGATAAAAAGTTTTTAAATAAATTAATAAATGGGGCAGAACTGATGTTGTCCCGTGAAGAAGGATGCAACATAATTTTATGTGGGTACTTTGCCTCTAACTGGATACTCTTAACTGTGTGATAAACATAGGGACTCCTTGCAAAGAACACAGTAAGGAATAGGGTAAAAAAAGTAGAGCTGAGGCACATTACAGCAGAGAATTCTGGCAAACACTCCCTTAACCAGGGGGTCAAGGTCAACATCAACCAAGATTTGTCATGGTGATTTGTGCTATGTGCTAAGTCGCTTCAGCCGTGTCCAACTCTTTGCCCTCCAGTCAGGGTGACAGTATGTAGCTCTGATATGATATGACAAGAAAGATTTTTTATCTCTGTGGTCTTCCTCCCCAAAACCTATGCCTCTATCTGGATCATGAGTGAAACATTAGGTCAGTCTTAGTTGAGGAACAATACTTGATTCTAAAATAATACTTGATTAGTGCTCATCAAACCCTTAGGAGATCAAACATAATGTGATGTCCTAGAAAGGGTCTTGAAACATCAAAAAAGATACTAGTTTAGAAAGGAAGAGACCTGAATAAAATAATGGACTTTAGCTAATAATTATTAACTAAATAAATATTAGTTCATTAATTGTCACAAATATGCCATACTAATGCAAACTGATGCTAATAAGAGAAATTGGATATGGGACATACTCTGGAAAAAAATCTTTGCAGTTTTTCTATAAATCTAAAACTATTACAAAATGAAGTTTATTTTTTAAAAATTTCACAAATTTCACAAAAATCTATGTTCAGATGGTTTAGCTGGCGAATCCTGCAAAACATGTAAAAAACTAGTACCAATCCTTTGCAAACTCTTCAAAAAACCAGAATGGAAATGAACACTTCCTAAGGCAGTTTGTGAGACCAATATTATCCTAATACCAGATGCAGACCACAGCATCACAGGACAAGCACAGACTAATATCCATTGTGATCCTCAAGATCATGCTAACAAACTGATACCAACAACACAAAGAATTATATTCTATGGCTAGGGGGAATTTATCGCATGGATGCAAGGCTGGTTTGGCGTCTGAGAATCAGCCAATATGATACACCAAATAAAGAAAATTAAGGACATTGATCACATGAGAATTTCAATAGAGGGTCAAAAAAACCAAACCCTATGTTAGAAAAAAATGAAGTACTGATAGATGCTTCAACAATAGATGAACCTTGACAGCATTCGGCAGATCTATAGAGACAGAAAGTAATTTCATGGTTGCCTTGGGCTGTGAGGTCACTGGTTTCTGAAGGGTAGGAGTGGCAGCTGGATAGCAAGTCGTTACTAATAGGTATAGAGTTTCTTTTTGTGTCATTGGGAATATTTAAAATTAGATTGGTGTTGATTGTTGAACAGCTCTGTGACTATACTAAGTACCATTTAATTTATACTTTAAATGGGTTATTGTATATGAATATCTCAAAATAGCTGTTAGAAAAGGAGGAGATAGGAGAAGGAAAAGAGAACTTAAAACACAAAGTGTAGCTAATTCTTTTGTAAAAAACTGTTTATTTTGTATTGGGGTATGGGTGATTTACAACGTTGTGATAGTTTCAGGTTAATAGACTCAGCCACACATATACATGTATCCACTCTTCCCCAACCCCGCTCCCATCCAGGGTGCCATATAACACTGAGCAGAGTTCATTGTGCGTATAGTAGGTCTTTGTTGGTTATCCATTTTGAGTATATTGGTGTGTACATGAAGAGAGTTTTGGCCTCAGTGGGACCCTTGTACCTGTTAGAGTGTATATATTTTACACTCGTGAATTTTGTTCTGGGGGAATTTATGTTCAGTGCTTCAGCCTAAAGCTAATCCTTCTACTTGTACACTGTATGGTCATCATTAAATCACACAGATAAGGTAACCATACAGTTGACTGAACTTAATTGAACTTAAAAAAAGCCACACATGTAAACTGGTTATTTAATTTTGTTGTTGTATAACGTAAATGGTTTGCTGCCTGCTGCATAGCATGGGGTCACAGAGAGTCTGACAGGACTTAACAGTGAACACAACAACAATGTAAATGGAGTCTTCATTAATATAATAAGTAGAGCAAAGCGAGTAAACTACATTTTATATTTGAAATCCAAGATCGATGCTTTTTATTTCCTATCATTTACGTGGGTCAGTATTAGAGGAAACAAACTACAGTAAAAATCCATTTTTGTTTTGTATGTACACCTACTAGGTGACTAGGATTCCCTAATAGCTCAGTTGCTGAAGAATCCGCCTGCAATGCAGGAGACCCTGGTTCGATTCCTGGGATGGAAGATTCACTGGAGAAGGGATAGGCTACCCACTCCAGTACTTGGGCTTCCTTTGTGGCTCAGCTAGTAAAGAATCTGCGTGCAATGCTGGAGACCTGGATTCGATCCCTGGGTTGGGAATAGTCCCTGGAGAAGGGAAAGGCTACCCACTCCAGTATTCTGGCCTGGAGAATTCCATGGACTGTATTCCATGACTGAATTCCATGGACTGTGAAGTCCATGGGGTCACGAAGAGTCAGACATGACTGGGTGACTTGCAGTTTCACTTTCAGGAGACTAGGATGGGCTTCCCTGATAGCTCAGTTGGTAAAGAATCTGCCTGCAATGCAGGAGACCCCAGTTTGATTCCTGGGTTGGAAAGATCCCCTGGAGAAGGAATAGGCTACCCACTCCAGAATACTTGGGGTTCCCTTGTGGCTCAGCTGGTAAAGAATCTGCCTGCAATGCAGGAAACCCCAGTTTGAAACCCCTGGAAAAGGGAAAGGTAACTAGGGATTAGTATGTTCCCTGCCTGCAATGCAGGAGACCCCGGTTCAATTTCTGGGTTGGGAAGATCCCCTGGAGAAGGGATAGGCTACCCACTCCAGAATACTTGGGGTTCCCTTGTGGCTCAGCTGGTAAAGAATCTGCCTGCAATGCAGGAAACCCCAGTTTGAAACCCCTGGAAAAGGGAAAGGTAACTAGGGATTAGTATGTTCCCTCTTACATAAAAATACCTGGTTACTAAAAGAATTTTTCTTTTATTAGAATTTGCATTGCCCTTGCTAAAATAATATCTTTTGCAAAGTAGCAGTTTATGATCTTTTGTTTTCGATAAATTATTGTGGAGTGATGGACAAGGATTTTTCTGAATTGTATTAAAAGTTGAGTGTGTAGAAGATAATGTTACCATCATTCTATATTATCACCATTCATATTTTTAAAATTCCTTAAAATAAGGAACTGTTCCATGTAAGAATATTCCATAATTTTCATGTCTGTGCTTGAAAATCCCTCCACCTGGCTCCTGGGGCTTCCCAGGTGGCACTAGTGGTAAAGAACCCTCCTGCCAGTGCAAGAGGCGGGTTGAAATCTGGGTCAGGAAGATCCCCTGGAGAAGGGCACAGCAGCCCACTCCAGTATTCTTGTGTGGAGAATACCATGGACAGAGGAGCCTGGTGGGCTGCAGTCTATAGGGTTGCCAAGAGTCAGATGTGACTGAAGTGACTTACCCTGCATGCATGCCCACCTGCTACTTCCTTCCTACACCCTCCCCCTTGCCACTGCACAGTTTTTTGATAGCTGTATACTATTAATACCTTGGCGTTTATATATACATTTAAGCCTAATACATACTTAAGCGGTTTGTATAATTTTATGAGCTAAAATTTCTTCTCTTTGTGAACTTTAAGTATATATTTTACTGATAAAATCTGCTTCTAGCAAAACATTTATGTTCTGACTGAATATAGTTACTGTAATGCATTACATATTGCTTGTCCAAAAGTAGTTTAGTTACCTAACAGCATATGGTTATCTCTGTCATGTGCTTAATATTTTTATTTCAAAATAGAAGTGCTTTTATTAATAATATCAGCATCCTGAAGAATTGTTTTTTTCCTAATAATTCAACCATATTAAAAGGAACATGAAAACTAATAAATGGAAACAATTGATATTGTGCACCCCCATCACTGGTAATAGTTAATTGTAAATTGTTGTTGTTCAGTCACTAAGTTGTGTTTGACTCTTTGCAGCTCCATATATTGTAGCATGCCAGGCTTCCTGTCCTTCACCATCTCCCAGAGTTTGCTCAAACTCATGTCTTGAGTTACTGATGCTATCTAACTGTCTCATCTTCTGCTGCCTCCTTCCCCTTTTGCCTTCAGTCTTTCCCATCATTGGGGTATTTTCCAGTGAGTTGGCTCTTTGCATCAGGTGGCCAAAATATTGGAGTTTCAGCTTCAGCGTCAGCCCTTCCAGTGAATATTCAGGGTTGATTTCCTTTGGGATTGACCGATTCGATCTTGCTGTCTAAAGGACTCTTTAAGAGTCTTCTTCAGCACCACAATTCAAAAGCATCGATTCTTCGGCGCTCAGCCTTCCTTATGGACCAACTCTCACATCCGTACTTGGCTACTGGAGAAACCATGGCTTTGACTATATGGATCTGTATTGGCAAAGTGATGTCTTTGCTTTTGAATACACTAAGTTTGTCATAACTTTCCTTCCAAGCATTAAGCTGTAAGGAAGTTTAATTGCTGTAATCACCATATGCAGTGATTTCAGAGCTCAAGAAAATAAAATCTATCACTGCTTCCACCTTTTCTCCATCTTTTTGCTGTGAAGTGATGGGACCAGAGAACATGATTTTAGCTTTTTGGAATGGTTAAGTTTCAAGCCAGCTTTTTGACTCTGCTCTTTCACCTTCATCAAGAGGCTGTTTAGTTCCTCTTCACTTTGTGCCGTTAGAGTAGTATCATGTGCATATATAAAGTTTACTGTATTAGGGATTCTCAGTCAACGAGAACACTTCAAATAGTGTAATTTGAAAATGTCTACTCTGGTTGATTTTGATGTCCCCTTTAGAGAGGCAATTGTCCTTTCTCATCCCCTAGAGTCATAATTGTACTGGAAATAATGCTAAATTGGCATTTAATGACATATACTGTCTTTATCAAGAAATTATGTGGAATTCTTGCTATGTAGTATATTACATTTATTTATTTTAAAATATTTTTAATATCTGTGTAATTACGGTCTAATTTGGCTTGCCATTCACTGAAATATTCATATACTTTAATTGTAATATTTAGGTAAAACACTATTAGAATAGTATATTTAATGAACATGGTATTTGTAGAACTTGAATGAATCTAATATTGAAGGAGTTAGCTATTTTAGTATATTAATTAATTTGAGTCCAAAAACACTGTTAAAATATAACCAGTACTTTGATCAAGGTCAGACAATCACAGCTTGATTCTTTATTCCCTAGCACATACAAACTCAAACTCATTTGATTAGCGAAGGACAAGCATGAGTTTTTCCCCTCCCTTTTTTTTCTGGACACATGTTTTTCATTTCTTTACTAATTTATATTACAAAATTATATTCTAATAGTGGAAGAGAATATTAACAGTCACTCTCTTCTCTATTGCAAGTAAACATGGGCACATTGTTATCAAATCAAACATTGTTTTTATTAATTTGTTTCATTTTTAATATCTATTTTTAATTAGTGATATATCTGTTTCAAATTCAGCATTTGCACCCTTATTCCCTTGTCACTCAATTCACTCCTTCCCAAAGCCAATCCATGTTACCAGGACATTTTTGGTTTTGTATTCTTTTAAAATTATTCAATGCCTATACAAGTAACTGTGCACATACATTGCCCCCTTATCATTTACTCTAATGATAGATAATGCATACACCCTGTTTGGAAGATTTTAACATTTAACTCTAAAATTCTGATAAATTCTTGTAATTCTTAGTCATTATTTAAAATAATATATCTAATAGTGAGGAGTCAAAATTATATAAACTCATATTTTCATGCTATATCACATTTTGACTATTTAAAATGTTTTTCCTCTTTACTATTTATTTCTCCAGTGAAGTCATGAGCTTAGACTATTCAAAGAGATTTTTGTAAGAATTCCAGGATACTAGTTTATTAATTCTGAAAAATAATTCTTTTGTAAAACTTTTTATTAAGGTATTACAGTGTTGTGTTAATTTCTGCTATATAGCAGAATAACGCAGTTATATGCATATATGTTACATTTGATATTCTTTTCTATTTTTTATCACAAATATCAAATATAGTTCCCTGCGCTATACTGTAGGACCTTGTTTATGCATCTTGTATATACTGGTTCACATCTGCTGTTCCCAAACTCCCACTGCTTCCCTTATCTACCCTCACTTCCCCTTGGCAGCCACTGTGTTAATTTCTGCTATATAGCAGAATAACGCAGTTATATGCATATATGTTACATTTGATATTCTTTTCTATTTTTTATCACAAATATCAAATATAGTTCCCTGCGCTATACTGTAGGACCTTGTGTATGCATCTTGTATATACTGGTTCACATCTGCTGTTCCCAAACTCCCACTGCTTCCCTTACCTACCCTCACTTCCCCTTGGCAGCCACAAGTCTGTTCTGTATGTCTGTGAGTCCGTTTCTGTTCCATAGACATGGTCATCTGTGTCATATTTTAGATCCCACATAGAAGCAATATCATATGATATTTGTCTTTCTCCTGATTTCGCTTGGTATGATAATCTCATGTTGCTGCAAGTGGTATAATTTCATTCTTTTACATGGTTAATACGCCACTGTGTGTATGTTTCATCTGTCATTAGACATTTAGGTTGATTTTATTTTTTGGCTATTGTGAATGGTGCTGCTATGACCGTAACTGTGCATCTATCCTTTTGAATTTATGGTTTTGTCTGGATATATGCCCAGGAGTGAGATGGGTGGATCATATGTGTGTGTTAGTTGCTCAGTCATGTCTGACTCTTTGCAACCCCGTGGACTGTAGCCCACCAGGCTCCTCTGTCTGTGGAATTATCTAGGCAAAAATACTGGAGTGAGTTTCCATTTCCTTCTCCAGGGATCTTCTTGACCCAGGGATTGAACCCAGGTCTCCTGCATTGCAGGCAGACCGTTTACCATCTAAGCCACCTCAGAAGCAGATCATATAGCAACTCTACTTTGGTATTTCGAGGAGCCTCCGTATTGTTTTCCATAGTGGCTGCACAATTTTGATTACCTCTAAGAGTGCAGGAAGGGGAAAGCGGCAGTCGCTTAGTGTCCAACTCTTTGCCACCCTGTGGACAGTAGCCTGTGTGTAGGAGGATGCCCTTTTCTGCACATGTTCTCCAGCTTTTATCAGTTATAGTTTTTAATGATGGTTATTCTGACTGGTATGAAAAGGTACCTCATTGTAGTTTTGATTTGCATTTATCTAATAATTAGCAGCGATGAGCGTCTTTTCATGTGGTTATTGGTCATCTCAATGTCTTTTTTGGAGAAATGTCTTTTTTAGTTTTTTCCTCCCTTTTAAATTGGGTTGTTTTTTTAATTACTGAATTGTGTGAGCTGTTTGTATATTTTTCAAATTAAGCCCTCATTGGTTGCCTCATTTGTAAATATTTTCTCCCAGTTTGTGAGGTTGTCTTTTCATTTTGTTTATGGTTCACTTTGCTTTGTGGAAACATAACAGTGATTAGATCCCATTTGTTTATTTTTGCTTTTGTTTCTATTGTCTTGGAAGACTGAAGAAACGTTGTCTAAGAAAATGATGGTACCATTTATGTCAGAGAATGTTTTGTTTAGGTTCCCTTCTAGGAGTTTTATAGTGTCTTGTCTGATATTTAAATCTTTAAGCCATTTTTAAATTTTTTTTGTGTGCATGATGTGAGAGTGTGTTCTAACTTCATTGATTTACATGTGGTTTCCAATTTCCCATTACCATTTGCTGAAGATACATCTTTTCTCCGTTGTATATTCTTTCCTTTGTCCATAAGTATGTGGGTTTATTCCTGGGCTCTGTGTTCTGTTCCATTGATCCATATTTTTGATTTGTGCACCATTTGGATTACTCCTGCTTTGTAATATCATTTGATGGATGGGGGGGATTATGCTTCCTGAGTTGTTCTTTTTCCTCAGGATTGCCATCACAATTATGTAAGTCTTTTATGGTCCCATATAAATTTTAGGATTATTTGTTCTAGTTCTCTGGAAAACATCATTGGTACTTGATAGGGATCACATTAATTCTTTAGATTGCTTTGGCTTGTATTGCCATGTTAACAATATTAATTCTTCCAATCCGAGAATATTGGATATCTTTCTATTTCTTTGAGTCACCTTCAGTTTTCTTTATTAATGTTCTGTAAATCTTTCACCTCCTTGGTGAGGTTTATTCCTCAGGTTTTCTCATTTTTTGATTTAACCTTACGAAGGATTGTTTGTTTACATTCCCTTTCTGCTACTGAGAAATCATTCTTAAAACCACACTCCCAGTGGAGTACCTTTCAAAAATTCATTGTTCTTACAATAATAAGTAATAATAATAATGTTTATAATAATCATATAATATAAATGAAAATTCCTAAGGATTTCAGTAAGAAATTTAAAGCCAAGAAACTAAATTATAATCTTTGAGAACTAAAATATTATAAAACTGCTGTCGATTATACTGTAAACTCTGAAATGTGAATAAATGAAAAATAATAAAATTTGGCTTATGCTATTTTTCCTTCATTTACATTAAAAAATATTTCTATGTAAATAGTTTTGTGTTGGCATAGTAAGGCTATGTAATTGTGTGGTAAGGCTATGTAATTGTATAGTCATTATGTCATATACTTATAAGTTTGTATAATAGCATTGTTTTTAAGGGTGGTACAGACTCATAAATCAGCACTCAACTACCTATTTTCCACCTATTTCATTTAGAGCAGTTGTATTTATTTACCTTGGCCCTAATTTTTTGCTTTGAAAATTAACTTACACTGATTTTGAAATGGGCTTCCCAAATACAGTCTCTCTAACTGCTAGTAATTTGAACTATAGTAACATCCAAAGTTAAAATCTACACATGATTAGCATTTTAGGTAAAATATAGGAGATAATAATTAAAAATCCAGGAGTCACCATTTATACTGGAAATTTCCCTTTTGACTGTCTTTTCTTGGGGAGAGATTACTCTGCCTTCATCTTTAATGGTCTACCTTTATTTTTATATATTGCTCTCTATCAAATATTTATACTAGCATAAAAGTATATTTTTCTTAAAAAAATCCAAGTTATTTCTGTGAAATACAAGCTGACACAATCCTGTTTAGTCTATTCCTTTTGCATTGCTTCACTAAAAAACATTAATTTACTACTTCCTGAAGTCCTGACATTGTGGACTCCAGTGAGGTTTATAATTGGAACATTATATTTGACTTTCAAAAACCATTCATAACTGTTTAAACAATTCGACATAAAACCCATAGTTACTAATCAAAATGAGAGAAATGCACAATTTTTTAAGGCCAGTTTTATATCATTGAACATAAAACATTTATCTCAAATAGCTGTGGACAATTTATTGTTACTTTCAGAGTAGTTATTTGCCTAACAGATGAGCTAACATGAATTAAGTTGTAAATCAGTTTTACTTCCTTTAGATAATTAGTAATTTACATATAACCTTTGGCTATTCTTTTATCTTAGGGTATTGATATAAGTTGCATAAAATTATTTTCTATATGGAAAATACTTTGAAATGCAAAATCTAATTAAAATGCACTATTATTTTAAGACAATTGTGTTGCTACATGATTCTATAGAGACTATTGAATATTTGAGGAGTATGAACCAAGAGTCTATGCAAGGTAAATTGTAATCTCTGTGCACTACTATAGGTTTTTTTCTCCATCAGTTCAAACAAGTGAAACTGTCAAAGTGTTTCCAGTATTGCATTTCCTTTGTCTACTATAAAAATAGCACTAGAAATTGTGTTACTGTTTCTATATTATGCTGTCTGGCCTATTTCATGGAGAAGGAAATGGCAACCCACTCCAGTGTTTTTGCCTGGAAAATTCCATGGACAGAGGAACCTGGCAGGCTATAGTCCCTGCAGTTGCAAAGAGTCGGCTGCAACTGAGTGCATCAGCACAGCAGCCTCTTTCAAGTCAGGTGCAAATTAAAAGGATAAGTTTGTAAGATACACCAGGTAAGAGGGAAGACTTGTGAATGCAGGTATCCTGCCCATGAGCTATGATACAGACCGCTGGAGGATGCTCTAAAGTGAGGACATCAGCATACTGTTGCTGTTGTTCAGTCGTCAAGTCCCGTCCAACTCTTTGCAACCCCATGGACTGCAGCATGCCAGCCTTCCCTGTTCTTCACTATCTCCCGGAGTTTGTTCATATTCATGTCCATTAAGTCAGTGATGCTATCTAACCGTCTCATCCTCTGCTGTCCTCTTGTCCTTTTGCCTTCAGTCTTTCCCAGCATCAGGATCTTTTCCAATGAGTTGGCTCTTCACCTTATGTGGCCAAAGTATTGGAGCTTCAGCTTCAGCATCAGTCCTTCCAGTGAATATTCAGGGCTGATTTCTTTTAGGACTGACTGATTTGCTCTCTTCTAGTCCAAGAGACTCTTTTAAGTGTCTTCACCACCATTCGAAGGCATCAATTCTTTGGTGCCAAGCCTTCTTTATGGTCCAACTCTCATATCAAGACATTAATAACCAATTAATTGCACACTGGTTGGTGAACTAGACATCAATTACTGACAGCTAAAATCCAATTTTGGAGAAAACAAAGTAAGTGGTGTACCTGTCACCTAGGTCATGCAAAAAGTGTTTGTCAAGAACATCTTATTTGCTTAACACATATTGTTTAGAAAGTGCTCAATATTGGGTACAATGATTGCTTTTCATTTTAAAACTCTGTAAAATTATTAGGCGTTTAAAGAGAGTGAATTGAGAATAGAATCTTGCTATGACTGGAAACTTATGTTGCTAGATAATTAGTTTTCAGAATTTTAATGTCTTGGGTAATAGGTTATAATCTTAAATTTTTACAAATATAGAGTTAGTGCTCTTTTAGATTGCTGTTCTTTTGTTTTCTATGGTTTTGTGGTAAAATGCACTACTGTATTTAATAATTTTTTGAAATGTATTTTTTTTCCACGAAAACATCTCATTTTGTTTCAGAAGTTAATTAAAAATTAGAATTTGCCTAATTAAATTTGTTTTGCATATACTTTTGATTGATCTATTCTATCATGAAAAATATATATTAATTAATAGTAAATATCAGAAGAATTGGTCAGGGATACGGTGCCGCCAACAACCTATGAAAAATCAAGAATTGTTAAGATTCATTTCACTTTGATGTCTCTGTTGATAGTTTTATTCTATTGTTAATTGAAAAGTAAAATCATGTACTTACTCTTAAGTCTTTTTAAGGTGTAATTTTAGATTAATGCAAGGACATATTTTTCCTTATTTTGTTAAGACTTACTCATTTTTTACATCTCGTAATTAGCAAATTATCTGCTCATTAGTGAACAACTAGGAGGCATTTTAATAACAGTAAGTTTAATTAGGATGGTGAAAGCCAAATAAATTCTCTAGAAAGCGCTTGCAAGGAGAATAATGCATAATAAGTAATCACACTGTCTGTGTTTCCTTTTTGTTTAACCTTTATAAAACCTTTGCAGTCTTGCTTCCTGATGAGTGAAATATTTGGTGGCAGCTTGAGTACTATCATTCTTTATCTAGTTGTTACTCTACTTAATATGCCTCATTATTGTTCTTAGAATTACTTTTTATTTTTCTTAAGATAAGTGTTTGTTGGATTTCAAATGAAGGTGACTTTGACGCTGAAAGCTGGCAGTTAACGATAACAGTAGAATAACTTTTTATGAGTGTGGGTGCATAGAATCATGTCTGGCAGAGGTTATTGTCATACATAGTAAGTGGCCGGCACACTTTGGGCAGGCTATTAAATCTTGGTGATATGTGTTATTTCAGCTAGAGGAAAAAGGATATTATGGGAAGTCCTTTGTCAATATTGAAGTTCACAAGAAATGAAACAAATTCTAATTGACTTCATCTTTTTTATGCCAGAAATTTAATATTGAAAATGATCTTAATAACCTGAGTACAGGC
>SJYC01044215.1:0-16858 GCA_006408675.1 Madoqua kirkii | reverse complement strand
GGTGAGTAAAAAGCAAAGATAGATTCTTTTGAACATTATTTTAAAATTGATATTTCAGTGTATGTTTTATTTTAATAAAGTTTAATTTTAGATAATACATCTACATATACAATTATAAGGAAATAAACCTTTATAAATTGAGAAGTTTCACATCTTGATGTAACCTTGTCTACTTCTTTACATAGAGCACTATTTCTTACATGTCCTTCCAGGTTTATTGATACAAATATCAACAAAGGCAAATATATAATTATTTTGGACTCATTTCTCACACAAAGCAATATATTTTCTTATTTCTTCAAACCTGACAGGACACAATATAATGCTCACCATTTTTATGTATCACCAAGAAAGAAAAATGCTGGCAGTTAGACTGTAACATGGCATTGATCATAAAGTATATTGCAATGTCAGAAATATTAAAATGTGAAAAATTCACATCTTAGAATGAAGATGGTATGCATCCTCTGCTACACATAACTTTTGTCATTTAATAATATAACCTGAAATCTTTGCACTGCAGACCTTCTTCACTCCTTTTTTTACAGGTACATTGTATTTCATAGAATGACTGTACCTGAGTTTGCTTGGGCTTCTCTTGTGGCTCAGCTGGTAAAGAATCCGCCTACAATGTGGGAGATCTGTGTTTGAGACCTGGGTTCGATCCCTGGGTTGGGAAGATGCCCTGGAGAAGGGAAAGGCTACCCACTCCAATTTTCTGGCCTGGAGAATTCCATGGACTCTATAGTCTATGGGGTCACAAAAAAATTGGACACAACTGAGTTGCTTTCACTTTAGTCTGCTTAGACCCTATAGTTGACGCTTGCTAGTTTTTGAAACTTTGTATATAGATTATTTTTTGTGTTATAGATATAACTACAGTATAAATTCTAAATGAGGTTATTAGCCTAATAGTAATGACATTTGTAATTTTTATAGCTTTTAACAGAAGTATAGTTTTGCCACTGTGTTTCTCCACCAGCTGCATGAAGAGTATGTTGTCAAGCTTTGGATTTTTCCCAATCAAGGAATGGTATTTCAAAGTGGTTCTAATCTGTATTTATTGAATAAGAGTAAGATCAAGAGTAGTTGACTACGTTTAAGATTCATTTGTTTTTCTTTTCCTGCATTCTTCATGTTCTTTGTCCACTCTTCTATGAGATTGTTGATTTTTTCATCTTTATTTCTGGACACTCTTTATACTTAAGGAGATTAACCTTTTTTCCTCTGGTATGAGTTGCAAGTGTGTCTCGCAGCTGGTTATTGATTCTTCATCTATTTTTCTTTTAACATGGAGTTGTTGTTTATGTTTAATGCAGTCAAATCTCTCAAAATTCTCTTTTCTGATTTCTGGAATTTGAACCAGAGTTAGAAGGATTTCCTTCTCTAAGATTATAAGGAGATTTCCTATGTTTTTATCTGGAAATGTTAGAGCTTCAGTTTTTACATTTTGTGTAGACTTTTACTTTGCTGACCCCCAATGGTCCATATATCCAGATATTTACACTCTATATTTAGTACACCCTTTTTATACTGACTCTCCAATGGGGCTCTGTTTTGTTTGATCAAACACAATAGGTGTGATGATTTGCTAATTTGAAGTCCAGTCCTTCATTAAGCTGGAAATTCTTCTTCCATCTTGGAAGCTTACTAATGAAACACTCCTTGTAACCCAGCCACCATATATTAAGGCAGCCCCAGCTAAGGGTCCCATGTCAGGGAGGACCAGCATCACCAGACAGTGGCTTCAACTGAGTGCCCAGTCATCTCCAGGTGAGGCAGAATATCAGGTGTGCTAGACCTTTCAGCCCAGGTTAGCTCTCACTTTAGCTCTGGCTGATTGCAGCCATCCCAGCACACAGCCAACTTCAAGTGGGGCAGAACATTCTGGATAACCCACCGAATTGTGAGAAATAATGCTTTTTTGCTTTAAGCCACTCAGTTGTTACATACCACCTCCAAACTTAGTGCTCAAAATAAGAAAAATCATTTGCTTAGCATATAGGCAGGACTCAGCACATGTAGTCTGTCTCTTCGCGAGATGGCATCAGCTCTGGCAGCTCCAATGGGACTGGAGGATCTTTGTCAGTGACAAGCTGGCCATTGGCTTAGAGCTCACTGGAGTTGTTGGCTAAGGGCTCCTTTTCCTGCAAGTGAGTCTGTCCATGTGACTGCCGGTTTTTCTGATAGCATAGTAGCTGAGTTTTGAGAGGAAGTGGCAGCTGCAATTATAGGCTTGGCCTATAATTTTCACAGTGTCACCTCCATGTATTATGCAGGCAGTGTGAGTCACAGGACTAGCTTAGATTCTAAGGTATAGAGGAATAGATTGTCTCCTTCATGGAATAAGTGTTGAAAATTATCTGACTATTTTTAATATACCATACATTTAAATATTTGATCCAATTTTATCTTTTACTAGATGGCTCTTAGATTATTCCAAAACTATGTATGGATAAATTCCTTTCTTTTAATATTTTGAGATGCTTTTATTACCGTGTTATAAATTCTGATGATCTCTGTGCTGTTTGCTTCCATTAGCTTGTCTGTCCATCCACCATCACCACACTGAGGCCTTATGCTACAGTTTCTCTCTGGGAGGCTAGTTGCCTCTCATTCTTTTGCTTTCATAATTTTATTGTGTATTCTTACATAATCGGTTTTATAAATATATTTTATAGTCAGTTTGTCACATTGTGGAGGAAAAAGGCTACTTGTATTCTTACTGAGATTGAAGTAAAATGATAAATTTAGGTATTTTTTTGAGTCTTCCTGTTCTACTTTTGTGTCCTTAAGGAATGTTTCAAAGCTTTCTTCAAGTAGATTTTATACATTTTAAGTTTATAAACACAGACACACATAGATGTGTGCAAATATAAATACTATAAAGTCATATTTTTTAATTTAACATCTTTATGCTGTATTGAATTTTCTGATCATCGGTAATAGTTTTTTGGTCCATGCTTATGAGTTCCCATCACATCAGCTGAAAACAGGTTTATTTTTCCTTTTCTAACATTTACACCTTAGATTTATTTCTTTTGTCTAATTATTCTGGCTGATGTCTACAGTACAGTGTTATTAGTGATGGTGGTGATGGTGGATGTCCTTGTCTTGTTCCTGACTTTGGTGGAAACCTCTCCAATGATTTTGCATTAAGTAAGATGTTTTGCAGCTTGGGACTGATTGATTAATCTATATATCCATGAAATTATATGAGATTATAATTCTATTTTATTAAGTATTTTTCTTAAGAATTTGTGTTGAATTTGTATTGTGAAATGAAATAGCTTCTGCCATATCAACAAACAAGGATCTAACAGCCATCAGGGACTTCAGGCCTCCAGAGGTGAATGAGGGCTCCCAAAAGGGAACCCATTGCCTGTGATCCAGCAGATGCCCCACCCTAAGGTAATTGCTGATGAGCTGGAGGGAGAGGGGATGTGAGAAATCAAAAGGACAGGATGCTGGCCACAAATAGCTGAGATGCGTATGAAAGAAATGACTTCAATAATTCAAAACTCCTGCATCTTCCCACAAATAGAAGAGCACTAAATTCCTTAACTTGATATCTGGCTTTCCTTACTTAGCAATAATCTTCCATGCTCAGACTGCCTGCCCTGCCTTCTTAGTTGCAAACTTGTATACAGTCTGATTCCTTCTTCTGCCTCCCAGGAGCAGTCTCTCAGGGCTACGTGAAATGCTGTCTCGTGGGCTCAGAGTCCTAATATTCCCACCAAATAAAATAACTTTATACTTTCAGGTTGTGACAAATTTTCTTAGTCAACAGTATCCAATGTCTTTAAAATCTGTGTAAATACTACATTTTGGCAAAGAAGGAGGAGAAATTGGAGCCTCCACACATTGTTGATGGGAATTTAAAGTGGTACAACTATTTTGGAAAGCAGTTGTAAGTTTCTCAGAATGTTAAACCTAGAATTACTGTAAGACTCAGCAATTCTACTCCTAGTTATCTGCCCAAGAAAAATGAAAAAAAAAAAAAAAGTCCACACAAAAATGTGTATGTAAATTTTCATAGCAGCCAGAAGAGTCAAAACAAATTTAATTAATTATCTACTAGTTAAAGAGGAAACAAAATAAAAATGAAGCCTACATGATATATGTATTGTATGCTTCAGACACAAAATAAATATTGTATGCTTATGTTTACATGAAATGTGCAGAAAAGGCACATATGTAGAGACTACCTAGAGCTAAATGTGAGAATGAAGAATGACCAAAATGGGGAAGAGGTTGCTTTTGGGTGATGGAAATGTTCTTATAATTAGATGTTGTGGAGATGGTTTTCACAAACCCCTAAATATATTAAAATTCATTGAATTATGCATTATGGTGAATTTTATGGTATGTATATTATATTGCAGTAAAATTGTAAAAAGAAAATCAGAAAGCTCTAGGTACCAAGTGGAGAATTGATTATAGGATAATAAAAGCAAAAGTAGGAAGACTAATTTATTTTCCATATAAGACTAGCTTATATTCCATGTAAGAGATGTTAGTGGTTTGGACTAAGTAGGTGGTAGCAGTGATGGAGAGACAGGTAAATTAAGGATTTGTTTTAGAGGAGGAGTGTATAGTTCTTGCTGAGAGATTGAATGTAATGGGTGAGGGAGAAAGTCTGACTCTCGCTATACCACTAACAGTTTTATCTTCAATGACCAAATATTGGGTTTTTATTATAACCTGAAATGATAAGAACTAGGATAGAAAAAATGCGGGGAGGGTAGTTAGGCAGGAATCAAAATGTTATTTGATATAGGTGCCTCATAGTTGTGAACTGGATGTGCACTTTGTTTTAAAAATACTGATCCATCCAGTGTGGATGTGTGAGTTGAAAGATGAAGTGAAAAGATACTTCTGTGTCTGACTGTAGAAGTTACAACAAGCAGGAAAAAAATGGAAACATAATTGAATAAATCATTTAAAGCTGTATAGTCTTTGGAAAAAATGGTTATCTCAGTTATTCCTTATGAAATCCTGCCATTTCTCCTACTTTGTATAAGAATCAAGCTAACTAGAGAAAAATATCCATATATACATATGGATATATGAACCATTAGCGTGCATGTTTTCATTTTCAAAAATGATACCTGTAGTTTTTAGTATTATTCCATTGAAACATGTTCTTTGAAATTTATTTTTCCTGTTTCTATGTACTTAAAAGATCGTAACTGGTATATCATTAACTATCTAGAGTTCTTTAATGACAAACCTACCTTCTCAACCTTTTATAATTTTTCTGCAACCTATGTGGAGCATCTGGCGAAATTCCTTCCTAAATGCAGTCTAGCATTTTCTTTTATCCTAATCACATTTAAACTCTCTGTTTCTCAGATGCCAGAGGTTTTTTAAGCTCATTTCCATATGCAGATTTTCAGTATCCCCAGAAATCCCCTAGTCATTGCTAGCATGAAAGCCAATTAGAGTTTGTTCAATTCTGTTCTTGACTATTGATATTTCTACTTCATAACAGGATGCTAGGACAAAAATTCCTCAATTCTTTCCATGATTCATGTCAAATATAGCTTACCTCTTTGTGTATACTTAGATATATTTCTTAATTAAACAACATTGCTGAAAAAAGCAGTTATAACTATTTTGAAATGTCTATAAGTTGTGGAAAATTATTGGCATGGTATTTTAAAACAATATATAGTACTTTAGGTTTGGCTCTTAATTAAAAAAACATAATTCAGTGTAACAAAAAGATAACACTTCATTTTTTCCTACCTAAAAATTTTATGATACTTGGATTCCATTTGTTTGACTTAGTATGAATATGCTAGATTTCTAATTTAAAAAATTATATATGCAACAGCAACAAAAGTTTAGTGTCTGAACAGGAAGCTATAGTCAATATCTTGTACTAACTTGTAATGGAGAATAATTTCAAAAATAATATATGTATATACTGTCTCTTATACACATCTTCTATACTTTTATTTTCAGTTAGTATTGTCCATTCTCTATTTCTTCTGATTTTTGCTTTATGTATCTTCATTCCTTTGTTGCTAATGGTTTCTGATGCCTATCTCCTTTGTGAATTGTACCTTTTATTATTAAAAATATTCATCTTTGAACCATTTAAAAATAAATTAATATAGAGTTGTAGTCAGCATCACTAGTTTTTCCTTGAACCTGTTAAACTCATTGTTTTAATGGAAAGTCTTTTAAATACTCTTATCTCCAGAATTTATAAACTGCACTATTTTGGAGCATCAGATTTTGGAAAGTGATTTAGGTAGAACATATAATACATATTCATCTTTTTCTACTTAATGTTGAGCTTAGAAATTGTATGTTGTTAATGGGCCATCCACTTTCAAGTCATTTTGTTTGCTAAGCTAGAACTGAGATCTGAGCAATTGTGTAGTAAAACCTTTAAAACAGAAATGCAGTGCATTAAAGAATGCTCATGTTCATTTTCAGTGAAGCAGAGAATGGTGTCAGAATTTTGCCCTAACTAGGATCAAGTTGAGAAGCAAACTCTGTGAACATTATTGCATTTATTTTTCTCTGAATGTCTGAAGGTTTAATGTTGTTGACATCTGGAGTGTTTTTCAACATTTTTATAATGTGTTTTTACTCTCTTTTCATTGTTGATCACATTGCCATTTCCATTCCTGCTGGTGTTTTCCAAGTGTTAGAGAGACCTTTTTCCTTTCTGCATGTTAACGACATCTATTTGCCACAGCTATATTTTGCAAACATCCTAGATGTAGAATTCAGGCACACTTAAAACAACTATAGGTAATTTCTTTACATTTGTAGCATTTCTTTCCATGTTGAGCATTTTTACAGATGACTACATCATTAATATCAAGTACTAAAGAAGTTACTACTTGATCCTTCCAGCTGACAATAAATTGAACAGTAGAGAAATGGCAAGCAAAATAAGAAATATAAGGGAGGTACATATATCTATGAATTGTGATGGCAGATACTGGGAAAAATGAATATTTTTAGGATAAAATTATGCCACAACTATAACATAATACATTACAATGACTTTAAAGATTATTAACATACTTATGATCTATAGAGCATAAGGTAAATTTTGCCAGTAATGTAAAGGAAATGCTTGCCATGGTTATTACTTATGTGAAGCTTGAGGAATATTTAAATGATCTTAAAACTCAAGTACCCTTTGAGCACTTATCTTGGGCAAAAAGTTATCTTTCAAAAGGAAACTAACAGACTCAAAAGAGCCACCTAGATCAATATGGGGATTATCATATTTACTCACAGACTTTTATAATTATATTCTTGCTTTGTCACTGGATTGTCATTTACTTAATGAACAAAACACATTGTATTGTCATAGATATTTTACTGTCTGGCCCTTTGACAGTAATTGTGTGAGAGCTCTGGACCTCACACAGATACTTCAAACTCTCACTGTATAAAGATGACTTTCAAATGCTCTTAAAAAGACAAAGGAAGTTTACTTCTCTTTCCTTATTTGAGTGTTTAGGATAAAATATTTCCTTGGCCTAGACCACCTATACCCAGTTGTGGCTATCTTTTTGGCAGTAAGTTTTGACAGAGATTTAACATCTGTCATCAATTTTGGTTTTAACTTGGAATGACATTGTTTAGAATTAAATTTGTTTATGTAACATATCATTTTTTCCCAAAGTCTTTTGAATCCAAAATGTCAGAATGTTTATTGATGAGATATGAGGCTGTTAACCTTCCAATAGAAAGGTTAGGTGTCCATGGACAATAATAGTCTTATCAGACAACTCCATTTGGCAATAGGCCATCTCCTTTCCTGCTGTTTATCATTTTCTGTGTGAGATTATAGCCAACATAGCTTTGTGTTGGTTCGTTGTTAAAAAAAGCTCCTCTAATATAGCAGCTTACTCCAATAATATGAAACTCACAGTATAGAATATATTGTAGCAAAATAAATGAATTCATTGTTGTGTTACTTAAATCAGAAGCATGTACTTCAGTAGTCTTAAGAATAAATAGATCTGAATTATAAAGAGTCTGATTGTTAAATGACTGGAGTCATTTTCTGTCATAGGCCACAAAACTTTAAAAGGTCTAAGTGCTTCTTTTAGACAGAAATGCGGAAACTAATTTTACGTGAATGCATGTTCTAACAAGATTAGTAGGCTTATTCTGACCTCTAAATTATACTTTGTTCATCATGAGGAGAAAGGCTTGTAACTACTTCAGTGGCAACCTATTTTCGTTATGATCTTAAGTTATGTTATTTGCCTTAGCACTCTGCTGAAAGTATATGCATTTGATAAAATGTCTATTAACCTTTAATTTCCTAATTATTCTTTTTGGGTAGATATATATATATATTATTTGTGTTTTCCATTATTTGTGATAAATACATTGCTTGCCCAGTAAGTAAGTAAACATAAAAAGAAAATATACTCTTTTTGTGTCTGGGGAAAGGAGAGGAGGGATATTTGTAAACAATAGTGAAATCTACTACAGTCCATTTTCTTACTCATAAGACCTTCTCTTCCATTTATATAAAGTGTACACTTATTGCTCAGCTCCCTCATCCAGGAGGAATCTCAGAAGTCTCATATAATGGTTTAAAAATCATTTAAAAATACAAGGTGTCTAGCCCCATCTCCCTCCACATTCAGTGGTGAAACGAGACAGGATAACCATAACAGACACTTCCATTGGCAAGGCCAGAATGGAAGGTATACCGCACACAGCATTTCTGCAATCCTGTCGTATGTCATCGTCTTCTTCACTATGAGTCAGAACTCTTCGCTTAGGCTTTCCGGTAGCAACTCCTTAGTCTGTTGCTCATGGGTCTTGATTGTGCGCTCTGGGAAATCCTTCTATTACCATGATCTTGCTTGGTCACGTATGAAGAGGGCCCTGTAGAATCTATCTTCTGTGGAGTCTGAGTGTTCAGTCTAAAACCATGAAGGGTTTGGTACAGGTACACATATATACAAACATATATAGTTATTTACAATATGCATATATGCATGCACACATACATATGCATGTATATGTATGCACGCGTATACACAGGCCTTGCACACACACATGTAACATACACATTATATTAACAGAGTTTGAAAACTCTGGTTCAGAGACACACTGCCCACACTGTAACTTGTTTTACTTCCCTGTGCCTCATTTTCCTGCAGGGTGACCCCACGAGAATCAGATTTATTCTACATGCAGTGAGGTTTGTACCACAGGAGAAATTAGGAATCTTAGAGTTTATATAAAGCAGCTGGTACTTGCACCTCTCCCTTCCAGATCTGGATTTGGAGAGAGGGACCTTTGGTCAGGAGTGTGAACAGATATTTCTGGGGGAGATGCTCCTCAGTCTTCTGGGAAGTCCTCATTTTTAACTTCCAAGATTTGTATTGCTCTTTCAGTTCAGTTCAGTCGCTCAGTCGTGTCCGACTCTCTGCGACCCCATGAATTGCAGCACGCCAGGCCTCCCTGTTCATCACTATCTCTCGGAGTTCACTCAGACTCCGGAGTTCACTCAGACTCACGTCCATCGAGTCCGTGATGCCATCCAGCCATCTCATCCTCAGTCGTCCCCTTTTCTTCCTGCCCCCAATCCCTCCCAGCATCAGAGTCTTTTCCAGTGAGTCAGCTCTTTGCATGAGGTGGCCAAAGTACTGGAGTTTCAGCTTTAGCATCGTTCCTTCCAAAGAAATCCCAGGGTTGATCTCCTTCAGAATGCACTGGTTGGATCTCCTTGCAGTCCAAGGGACTCTCAAGAGTCTTCTCCAATACCACAGTTCAAAAACATCAATTCTTTGGCGCTCAGCCTTCTTCACAGTCCAACTCTCACATCCATACATGACCACAGGAAAAACCATAGCCTTGACTAGACGGAGCTTAGTCGGCAAAGTAATGTCTCTGCTTTTGAATATGCTATCTAGATTGGTCATAACTTTTCTTCCAAGGAGTAAGCGTCTTTTAATTTCATGGCTGCAGTCACCATCTGCAGTGATTTTGGAGCCCAGAAAAATAGAGTCTGACACTGTTTCCACTGTTTCCCCATCTATTTCCCATGAAGTGATAGGACCGGATGCCATGATCTTCATTTTCTGAATGTTGAGCTTTAGGCCAACTTTTTCACTCTCCTCTTTCACTTTCATCAAGAGGCTTTTTAGTTCCTCTTCACTTTCTGCCATAAGGGTGGTGTCATCTGCATATCTGAGGTTACTGAGATTTCTTCTGGCAATCTTGATTCCAGCTTGTGTTTCTTCCAGCCCAGTGTTTCTCATGATGTACTCTGCATATAAGTTAAATAAGCAGGATGACAATATACAGCCTTGATGTACTCCTTTGCCTACTTGGAACCAATCTGTTGTTCCATGTCCAGTTCTAACTGTTGCCTCCTGACCTGCATATAGGTTTCTCAAGAGGCAAGTCAGGTGGTCTGGTATTCCCATCTTTCAGAATTTTCCACAGTTTATAGTGATCCACACAGTCGAAGGCTTTGGAATAGTCAATAAAGCAGAAATAGATGTTTTTCTGGAACTCTCTTGCTTTTTCCATGATCCAGCGGATGTTGGCAATTTGATCTCTGGTTCCTCTGCCTTTTTAAAAACCACCTTGAACATCAGGAAGTTCACGGTTCATGTATTAATGAAGCCTGGCTTGGAGAATGTTGAGCATTACTTTACTAGCATGTGAGATGAGTGCAATTGTGCAGTAGTTTGAGCATTCTTTGGTATTGCTTTTCTTTGGAATTGGAATGAAACCTGACCTTTTCCAGTCCTGTGGCCACTGCTGAGTTTTCCAAATTTGCTGGCATATTGAGTGCAGCACTGTCACAGCATCATCTTTCAGGATTTGAAATAGCTCAACTGGAATTCCATCACCTCCACTAGCTTTGTTCATAGTGATGCCTTCTAAGGCCCACTTAACTTCACATTCCAGGATGTCTGGCTCTAGATTCGTGATCACATCATCATGATTATCTGCATCTTGAAGATCTTTTTTGTACAGTTCTTCCGTGTATTCTTGCCACCTCTTCTTAATATCTTCTTTTGTTCTTTAATTATACTTTAATGTAATTTACCAGTAATATTTTTTCATAGTCTTTTTTTTTTTAATCTGGCTGTGTTGATCTTAGTTACGGGGCAGGAGATCTCCGATCTTTGTTACAGCATGCCAGATCATTTCGTTGCAGCATGTGGAATCTAGTTCCCTAAAAAGGGACTGAACTGCAGACTCCTGCACTGGGAGCACAGAGTCTTAGCCACTGGACCACCAGAGAAGTCCCCATAAAGTCTTGAATGTGCTTGGAAAATATCCATCACATTCAGACATTTTCTACCTAGATGTTTCAGATTTCAAAGATGATCCTTTTAAAAATTACTAGTTTCTTTAAATATAATTTGTATACATGCAATTCACTGATTGAAAGTGTACCCTTCAGTGGTCTTTATGTATTCACTAAATTGTATAATTTTTGCCACAATTCTGGAATATTTTTATCACTCTAATAAGAAACCCATCCATTGAAAGGCACTCTCCCATTCTCTCCTACCTCCTTCTCCCACCAAGCCCTGGCAATCATCTGTATTTTCTGTCCCTGTGGATTTACTTATTCTGGCCAGTTCTGTAAATGAAATCATATTGTACCAAATCAGTCCTGTTGTCTGTCACTTAGCATTGTATTTTTGACGTTCATCCGTGATGTATCATGTATCAGTACTTCATTCCTGTTTCTTATTGAAGAATATCAAATATAGTGTTTTATTTTTCCAGCAGTCATTGTCTCTTTTCATCTAGGATGCTGGCATTTTTGACAGTACGAAGCCCTGTAAAACGTAGTTGTTTTTGTTGTAACTCTCTGTTTGATTACAGTCAGCAACATGTGCCTACTCACAGTTCTTTATTGGAGATGCTGATATCTGACTGATCACTCTCTCCTGTTTCACTAGTTATAGGTACTTTGAGCTTATCAGGCATTTTGGTGTATATATATATTTTTTACTTGTGTTCCTGAGACATTTTGTTCAACTTAATAGATTTATTGGAGATCGACTTAATCTAACCACAGACTTCAACAAAAGGCGTACATGTCATGGAATTTCTGAGCTGTCTGATTTCAGTTTCATCTCTTCCTGAACAGGGTGACAATTCTTTTCTGAGATTGTTTCCTTAATGTATTAGCTCATTATATTTTAGCAGTAATAGCTAATTCACATTGTAATAATTGTTCTTTGAGAACTTATTGTCTACAGTCATATGTTGATTATATATGAAACGATTTGTTATAAAGTGTTATAGATTTACCAACTATTTTGTCACTTTATAACACGGGTTGCCTTTATCCAGCCTCCACGTGTACTGTCCTCGTTTCTATCTCCTGGTTTTGAAGCCAGTGCTGCCTACTCTAGTTTACTGTAACAACCCAAGTTTTAGGTACCTTTTTTTCCCTGTGCTTTTGTTTTTTATAATCAGCGTTTTTTGTAGTAACCCCTATAGCTTGGTAGGTAATGAAATTGTTCCTACCATATGATGGTGGGAACAGTTAACGGTGGCTCTCCTCCAAGCAGCAGATTGACTGTGAGTCTGTTCCATGTTCTTCTTATCCTGAGACTTTAATTGCATGAGCAACACTCATCTGAGAAGACATGCTGTTCTTATGGCAGAGACCAGTAGTAACAGAGCTGTCAAGCCAAATGGTGTAATTGCATTTAAAGCTCTTCTAGAACATGGCATATATCATGTCTGCACAGATTTCATTGACCAAAGCAAGGAACATGATCAAGTCCAAAATCAATAGGTTAGGAAGAATCCTTGCAGGGCACATGAGGAAAAATGAGTGCAAGAGGAGTATTTGTGATATCTTCTGTGAAAAGAAAGGAAATATGTGACTTTTTTCTTTGTATCAGTGAGCATCTCCCAGTTTGTAAGAAAATGAATGAAGTGATTAGTATCTAAATAGTTTGTTCACTGTTTCAGAATATTCTGTGTAGTTTATTGCTGTATTTGAGAGTCTTATAAGAAAAATAATTCCATTTCTATCATGGAAATAAAGTTTTATTTCAAATAGGAGCTTGTATTTTGATGATGCAACACTGAATATTGATATGAGAGTCTGAAAAAGCAGAATTTTTGAAATCAAACACAGAGTGATTCTGTATCATAGTTTTCCTGAGTCTTATTAAACATTAGCTCATTTGCCATTTTAGAATATTTCAAATGCTTGAACATGTGCCAGTCTATAATAAATATCATTGATCAAAGAGTTTGGTTTGGGGACACGTAATTGATCTGAATTTCATTTTTATTCCACAGTTTATCAGCAAATGAAGTGACAGATTACTAGCAGGTTTATTTTAGTAATACATCTCTAACTAGCAAATCATGTATCAGTGTTCTAATTTTTAAAGTTTTCTTTCATTCGGTTCAATTACTCCATTATGTATAACCCTTTGTAACCCCATGGACTGCGGCACACAAGGCTACCCTGTCCATCAGCAACTCCCAGAGCTTGCTCAGATTCATGTCCATGGAGTCGGTGATGCCATCCAATCATCTCATCCTCTGTCACCTCCTTCTTCTCCTCCCTTCAGTCTTTCTCAGCATCAGTCTTTTCCAGTGAGTCAGTTCTTCGCATCAGGTGGCCTAAGTATTGGTGCTTCAGCTTTAGCCTCAGTCCTTCCAATGAATATTTAAGACTGATTTCCTATTGCAGTGACTGGTTTGATCTTCTTGCAGCCCAAGGGACTCTCAAGAGTCTTCTCCAACACCGCAGTTCAAAAGCATCAATTCCTCAGTGCTCAGCCTTCTTTATGGTCCAATTCTCACATGTATACATGACTACTGGGAAAACCAGAGCTTTGACTATATGGGCCTTTTTGGCAAAGTGATGTCTCTGCTTTTTAATATGTTGTCTAGCTCTGCCATGGCTCTTTTTCCAAGGAGCAAGCGTCTTTTAATTTCATGGCTGCAGTCACCATTTGCAGTGATTTTGGAGCCCAAGAAAATGAAGTCTGTCACTGTTTGCATTGTTTCCCCATCTATTTGCCATGAAGTGGTGGGACCAGATGCCATGATCTTAGTTTTCTGAGTGCTGAGTTTTAAGCCAACTTTTTCACTCTCGTCTTTCACTTTCATCGAGAGGCTCTTTAGTTCTTTGCTTTCTGCCATAAAGGTGGTGTCATCTGCATGTCTGAGGTGACTGATATTTCTTGATTCCAGCTTGTGCTTCCTCCAGCCCGACATTTCACATGATGTAGTCTGCATAGATTATTAAATAAACAGGGTGACAATATACAGCATTGACATATTCCTTTCCCAATTAAGAACCAGTCTGTTGTTACATGTCCGGTTCTAACTGTTGCTACTTGACCAGCATGCAGATTACTCAACAGGCAAGTAATGCGGTCTGGTACTCCTGTCTAGTAAAGGATTTTCCACAGTTTGTTGTGATCCACACAGTCAAAGGCTTTAGCATATTCAGTGAAACATAAGTATGTGTTTTTCTGGGATTCTTGTGCTTTTTCTATGATCCAGCATATATTAACAGTTTGATCTCTGGTTCCTCTGACTTTTCTAAATCCAGTTTGAACATCTGGAAGTTCTCAGTTCATGTACTGTTGAATCCTAGCTAGGAGAATTTTGAGCATGACTTTGCTAGCCTGAGAAATGAGTGTAATTGTGTGGTAGTTTGAACATTCTTTGGCATTGCCTTTCTTTGGGATTAGAATGAAAACTGACCTTTTCCAGTCCTGTGGTCACAGCTGAGTTTTCCAAATTTCTGGCATATTGAGCTCAGCACTTTCACAGCTTCATCTTTTAGAATTTGAAATAGCTTAACTGGACTTCCATCGCCTCCACTAGCTTTGTTTAAAGTGATGCTTCCTAAGGTCCACTTGACTTTGCACTACAGGATGTTTGACTCTAGGTGAGTTATCACACTGTTGTGATTATCTGGGTCATTAAGATTTTTTTGTATAGTTCTTCTGTGTTTTCTTTTTTATTGAAAACTAATATGTCATTAAAGTGATATTTGAAAAGAACAGAAACAGATCATAAATATCTTATCACTTTGCCACAAATGTCTATTTACATTTGCACCTAATATGTTCTTATGAACATGTATATATGGAAATTTATATTATTTTTAATGAACTTCATATCATAAACATTTCCAACACATCTCTGCTTTAATGACAGAGTTTTAACAATTATATCAAAAGTTAACATTGTAAGAAAATTAGTATCAGCTCTTCCTTATAATCATTCTGAGACAATAGTTAAATGGGTAGTGTTTCTTTTAATATTGATATTTTTGGAATTCTCAGGAGGTCCAGTGGTCAAGACTTTACCTTCCAATGCAGAGAATGTGTAGTTCTCCTGATCAGGGAGACAGAATCCCACATGCCTCAGGACCAAAGAAACAAAACATAAAGCTGAAGCAATAGTATAACAAATTGTGTATAGACTGTAAAAATGGTCCACATCAAAAAATCTTTAAAAATGATAGGTGTTTTGCTCATTACATATTCTCCTTATCTTGTTTTACAACAAAGATTTACTTGTCATATCTTTTCCTCCACGTAGTATATGACTATTTTGTTTAATATATACTTGTATATGTGTGTGTGTGTCTGTAACCTAAGAGAGATTGATTTTCATACTGCACTATGAAATAAACTCTGAAATGTGTAATTTATACATTTATATCAACTGTGGGAAGCTCAGGTGGCTCAGTAGTAAAGAATATACCTGCAGTGCAGGAGACATGGTTTGATCCCTGGGTCAGGAAGATCTTTTGGAGAAGGAAATGGCAACTCTAGTATTCTTGCCTGGGAAATTTCATGGACAGAGGAGCCTGGCGGCTGCAGTCCATGGGGTCACAAAGAGTCAGATACAACTTAGCGAATAAACAACTACAGCAAATCAGCTATAGCACAATTCATATTTACTTTTATTGGTTTAGAATGAATATAACTATACTTTCTTATGACTATAATTTAATGATTCTTCCTAGAAGAGGAAGAAGCATTTAGCCATCTTTCATATCTGAATGCAATAAATTCCTCAAGATTTGAAATGCTATTTTTTCTATCTATATATATAATTATACATGAATTATAGATCATAAATAAAATGTTGCCTATTTCATATCCCCCTTAAACATCACATATAACTGATTTGCTTTTACTATAAATATAAGCTAAGTGTAAGCTGATTTTTAGGCTCTTTTCGTGTTTTTTCCTGGGGAATTTCATTTTGCTTCCATAAACTTTGCTTGATGACTCTGAAAATTTTACTTAAACAGTCTTAGGTAGTGTGAATTTGGATGTGTTTCAATTTTCATTTCCTCACCAGGGACACTAGGGTAAGAAAGTGATTCTCCAGTAATCTTATTTTCCTGTAATCCTCTATTTCCCCAAAGAGATCACCTGGTGATTGATGTCTCCAAATACAGTAGATTTCTCAGAATTTGCTTGTCATCCTTCTTGAGCCATCTTCCCTTTTCAAGTCTCTAGTAATGGATGCTTAGCAATTCTTTTCATTAATTATTATGCGTAGGACCATGAGGTTTAATCTATATAGTACATATGAATCGATAAATAAATCAGAAATGCATCAAAATAAATTTATTTACCTTAGCATCTTCATAGAATGAGAACTCCTGTGTAATAACCATCATCCACATATGTTTATATAAAGAATTGCACTACAGAAGGTCTACTTAGCCCCTACCATTAAAATAATACTCTTTCAACATCTTAATTACAATCATCTCTGGCCACTTTGGGCATTTGAAAAAAAACTTCTCCTTCCTTCCTTCCTTCCTTCCTTCACTTCTTATTTTTTTTTAATTTACAAGAGGTCGAATACAAGA
>SJYC01044213.1:0-14942 GCA_006408675.1 Madoqua kirkii | reverse complement strand
AACTTTTAGGTAATGAAAGAATTATTGTATTTATAGCATACTTTTTATTGATTTTGAAAAGAATAATTTTTAAGTAGCTAAATGGTGTGATAGAACACTGGAATGGGTCACCATTCCCTTCTCCATGAGATCTTCCTGACCCAGGGATCAAACCGGGGTTTCCTGCATTACAGGCAGAATCTTTGCCATCTGAGCCACAGGGAAGCCCAAAATGGTATGATATTTAATTAAATGCCATCACTTCTCATGTAATGCACACAGACATAAAGAGCTTTTGTTTAATATTAGTTTGATTAATATTATTTTAATCATACTTGTGGCTTAGAATAGTGTCATATAGAAAAAATAAGGGCCTGAAATTTAGAAACTCATATTGACAGAAGAGGTTAATCAGATCAATCTTTCCACTGGGTTTTAAAGTACTATATAATTTTAAAAAATCTTCTCAAAAGCATAAATGAGTCAAGTTGACACGATGGTAGTTATAAGGCAAAACACTAACCAAAGGAGAATTGAGAAAAAAAGCACCTAGGAAGCTTTGCCCTGTTGGCTGCTGCTGCCATTCTGCCAAGTCGCTTCAGTCATGTCTGACTTTGTGTGACCCCATAGACTGCAGCCTACCAGGCTTCCCCATCCCTGGGATTCTCCAGGCAAGAACACTGGAGTGGGTTGCCATTGCCTTCTCTATGCCCTGTTGGCATTTGTTCATAAAGGGAAATTTGATAAAATGTCAAGAATGTTTTAAATAATCAGTTTTATACAAATCTCATTGTGTTTCTCTAATACAGAAAAATTGAAAGTTAATGTTAAAAAATTTAACTTGAAAATTTCAGGAATTAGAAAAAAATTTTAAAGCAAATGCTAATGGGACCAAGAATGAATTGATGTAAAAATCAGAAAATATGTGTAGTTGAATCATACTGAAGATGTTACTTATAAAAACTTATAAGATACAGCAATAGCAATGCATGCATCCTCAGTCATGTCTTACTCTTTTGTGATGCCGTGGACTTTATCCTGGCAGGCTCCTCTGTCAATGGGACTTTCCAGGCAAGAATATTGGAGTGGGTTGCCATTTCCTTCTCCAGGGATGAATCTTCCTGACCCAGGGATCCAACGCGAGTCTCCTGTGTTTCCTGAGTTTCCTACAGTGGCAGGGGGATTCCCAGTCCCCTGGGAAGCCAGAAAAAGCAGTACTTAGAGAAAATTTATAGGCTTAAATGCTTATATTAACAGAAGAAAGAATCCGAATATCTCTGTTTAGTAATCATCACCTGTAACATTCTGAAAATCTTTCCTGCCGTTTTCCCATCCATAACTGTAGAAGAATGAGGGATGAAAGGAATGAAAATAAACAGAAAGATTCATGGTAAACATGGGTGTTACTTTCATGAAAATAATTATATTTCATTTTACTTTAAGAAATGGAAACTTAACTGAAAGTAAAATAATTCTTGAAATCCAAAACTTTTATTACCATAAAAGATAGTAATTTCTAAAATTTTCCTCTAAGTTTGCAATAAGAAAGTATGAAAAATGTTAAGATTTCAGAATCTAATTTCTTAACTTTCTGTTAGAGAATCTTTTGATTCAGTTCAGTTCAGTCACTCAGTCGTGTCCGACTCTTTGCGACCCCATCAACTGCAGCACGCCAGGCTTCCCTATCCATCACCAACCCCTGGAGGTTACTCAAGCTCATGTCTGTTGAGTTTTAACTGAAAGTAAAATAATTCTTGAAATCCAAAACTTTTATTACCATAAAAGATAGTAATTTCTAAAATTTTCCTCTAAGTTTGCAATAAGAAAGTATGAAAAATGTTAAGATTTCAGAATCTAATTTCTTAACTTTCTGTTAGAGAATCTTTTGATTCAGTTCAGTTCAGTCACTCAGTCGTGTCCGACTCTTTGCGACCCCATCAACTGCAGCACGCCAGGCTTCCCTATCCATCACCAACCCCTGGAGGTTACTCAAGCTCATGTCTGTTGAGTCGGTGATGCCATCCAACCATCTCATTCTCTGTCTACCTCCCGCCTTTAATCTTCCCCAGCACCAGGGTCTTTTTAAATGAGTTGGTACTCTGCACCAGGTGGCCGAAGTATTGGAGTTTCAGCTTCAGCATCAGTCCCTCCAGTGAATATTCAGGACTGATTTCCTTTAGGATGGACTGGTTGGATCTCCTTGTAGTCCAAGGGACTCTCAAGAGTCTTCTCTAACACCACAGTTCAAAAGCATCAATTCTTCACCTCTCAGCTTTCTTTATAGTCTAACTCTCACATCCATACATGACTACTGTAAAAACTATAGCCTTGACTAGACGGGCCTTTGTTAGTAATGTCTCTGCTTTTTAATGTGCTGTCTAGGTTGGTCATAGCTTTTCTTCCAAGGAGCAAGCATCTTTTAATTTCAAGGCTGCAGTCACCATTTGAAGTGATTTTGGAGCTCACAAAAAAGAAAATCTGTCACTATTTCCACTGTTTCCCCATCTATTTGCCATGAAGTAATGGGACCAAATGCCATGATCTTAGTTTTCTGAATGTTGAGTTTAAGACAACTTTTTCACTCTCTTCTTTCACCTTCATCAAGAGGTTCTTTAGTTCTTCCTAGCTTTCTGCCATGTGTGTTGTCATCTGCATATCTGAGGTTATTACTATTTCTCCCAGCAATCTTGATTCCAGTTTGTGCTTCATCCAGTCCAGCATTTCTCATGAAGTACTCTGCGTATAAGTTAAATAAGCAGGGTGACAATATAGGATCTTAACGTACTCCTTTTCCTATTTGGAACCAGTCTTTTGTTCCATGTCCAGTTCTAACTGTTGCTTCTTAACCCGCAACCAGATTTCTCAGGAAAAGGGTGGTATTTTTGATATTTCAGTCTCTTGAAGAATTTTCTAGAGGTTGTTGTGGTACACACAATCAAAGGCTTTGGCATAATCAATAAAGCAGAAATAGATGTTTTTCTGGAACTCTGTTGTTTTTTCGATGATCCACCAGATGCTGGCAATGTGATCTCTGGCTCCTCTGCCTTTTCTAAATCTAGCTTGAACATCTGGAAGTTCACGGTTCATGTACTGTTGAAGCCTAGCTTGGAGAATTTTGAGCATTACTTTAGTAGCATGTAAGATGGGTGCAATTGTGAGGTAGCCTGAGCATTCTTTGGCATTGCCTTTCTTTGAGATTGGAATGAAAACTGACCTTTTCCAGTCCTGTGGCCACTGCTGAGTTTTCCAACTTCGCTGGCATATTGAGTGTAGCATTTTCACAGCATCATCTTTTAGGATTTGAAATAGCTCACGTGGAATTCCATCACCTCCACTAGATTTGTTCTCAGTGATGCTTCCTAAGGCCCACCTGACTTCATATTCCCAGATATCTGGTTCTAGGTGAGTGATCATACCATCATGTTTATCTGGGTCATGAAGATCTTTTTTACGTAGTTCTTCTGTGTATTCTTATATCATTTGATTAGCTGGTTTGATAAAAGAAAATAAAAGGGTTTTCATCAGAACTTCACATCTCCCCTGACCATCCTTTGTTATTTGTGTATTCTCTCTATTGTGCTGACTTGTAAGGATCACCTTCTAGCTATGAATTCTTGTGGTTGGGCAGTATTGCTTATGTATTGTGATGGATTTGATATGTTACCAGTCTTTTACTGGAGAAGGGAATGGTCACCCACTCCACTATTCTTGCCTGGGAAAATCCCCTGGACATTAGAGCCTGGTGGACTACAGTTCAGAGGGTCCCAGAGTCAGTCCTGACTGAGCGACCAAGCACACGGGTCCTTTTCCCACAGCCAGCTCTGTTATTTTGGTTTGCATCTTAGTTGACTGAGTTTCACTGTCAGTTGTTTCTTTCTTTTGTATATTTATGTTAAGGAACTTTCGTGTTATGTGAGCTCTATTTTCCAAAGCTTTTTCTGTTCTAGTACCTTCAGTGTCTCTGTCACTGTCTCTGTGCTCTGAAGCCAAAGAAGTACCTGTTTTGTTTAGTAAATAGTTGCATACAGACAGCTTAACAAGTTTTTATAATCTGAAGACTTTAATAGCTATTTTTAAAATGCATACAAAGTAAAAAAAAAAGGATTAATATATTATTTTATTCTGATTTACCCCTGTCAATTACTAATGGGATATATATGTCTGCCAGACACTGCATGGCTTCCAAAGCCCTAGAATCCGATTGTGCTATGTAAATATCCTATTCTGTGTTGATTTTCATGTGTTTCTTGCCTTTTATCATAGCATGTAGTGAATGTTCAGCACAAAGATATGACTTTATTAAAGGAATGTCAATCTAATGTTTAAATTGGGTACTACTTTAAGCAATCGTCTGTGCAATGTGCCTTTAACTAATATCACTGTATGTGCATTTAGTGTTTGACAGTTTTCCCTATTGAACTGGCATTTTAGCAGTCATCATTCATTCTACTGTTTGTGGCACTTTCCAATCTATGTTTACCACAATTAAAACTAGAAGATACTTGCTGTCTCTGAGTTTGCTGTTATTCTTGCTTCTGAGAGCAGTTTGATGAGGGAGAACCCAGGATCTGGATGCTGGGGATAAGGGATGACCCTTCATGCTTATAGTTTTTCTTTCGTTGAACAGCTTCTCTCTCCAGAGTAAACTTCAGTATCCCTAAATCAGAATCCCTCTGGCATCCCATCTCGCCCTCTGTCAGTATATCCTTGACTAAGCACCCTTACTTTACTCATTGCACACTTTCTCTCTCACCTCCTAAATTTGCCCCACCCTGCCCTGCAGGGAAAATATCTTGTTAATAATAATTGCTAGTGTGTGGTATATCTTTGTGCCACTTGAGACTGGTACTGACCTGAAACAAGATACTCAATAGTAATTAGTCCTTCTTAAGTAGATTGGATATATATCAGTCATCATTTACACACACACACATCCACACATATACTACTTTTGCTAAGAATATATATATTTAAAATGGATAGCCAGCAAAGAACTACTATATAGCACATGCGTCTTTGCTCAGTGTTATGTACCAACCTGGATGGGAGAGGGATTTGGGGGAGAATGTGTATGTATGGCTGAGTCCCTTTGCTGTTGACGTGAAACCAGCACAATACTGTTATTTGACTATACCCCCAACACAAAATAAAAAGTGTAATGTTAGAACAAGGAATATATTGATTTTAGTAAAAGAAATAAACACGATGACATATTGCGTTGGTCAAAATTTGTTTGAGCTTATGTATTATGGAAAACCCAAATGAACTTTTTGGTCAGCCCATACACACAGTGGCTCAGTGGTAAAGAATCTGCCTGAAATACGAGGACCCAGGTTTGATCCCTGGGTCAGGAAGATCTCCAAGAGAAGGGATTGGCTACCCACTCCAGTACTCTTGCCAGGAGAATCCCATGGACAGAGGAACTTGGCAGGCTACAGTCTATGGGGTCGCAAAGAGCTGGACTGTGTTACTAACACTTTCACTTTTCTTTCAATATATAACCTATAAATTGTAGGGTAAATAGTTTTTTTCTATAGCAATTGTTTTGGGGAAGGATTAGGAATAATTATATTTTATAAATTATCCAATAGACAAAGCAGCAGAGGTTTATTTGAAGCATCAGCTGTCCTGGTAATTATACTTAGAGTTAACAGTGATTTGGCTCAAACAATTTATTTTTGGTCTCTGTATTGCTTAAGCATCTGTCCATGAATTAGTTTTTGTAATGTTTCAATATGTTCTGGTTCGTGTTTGGCATATTTTGTTCTGTTATAATAATTAGGTAAAACCATAGACTTTCTGATAGCCCTTGGAAAATATTTACTAAGTTCCCTTACACAGGCAGCACATTAAATTATTTTAAGTTCTTAATAAATCTGCTTTTCATTGTATTTGTATTTTATATTAGTGATTAACTTGCAAATCAGCTTCTCAGAGTACACAAACTAAATTGGGGCTAGTTTGAAACAAAATAAGTGAAAATGTCACAAAGGAAGATTTTTATCACTGATTGATAGAAAAAAATAATATGTTTTTCCTAACTCAACTTATGACATTATTTTGAGCTTACACGTAAGAGGGAATCTGTCTTCCAGCGCCCATAGAAGAGTCATTCCCACATGTGGAAATAATCAGTAAATGTGGCATGCTCTTGATTAGCCTGTCTTGAAAATCCTTGGCACATATGTATTTCTCAGTTCTTATGTTTAACATGTTTCTTGCCTCCTTAAAATCTCCATATTTCATGCTCTGATGATTGAAATATAATTAGGCAGATAAATGAGTCAATTAAAAAATTAATTCACAAAACTTAAAATTAGTCATTTTAAAGTAAACAATTCAGTGGTTTTCAAACATTCACAATGATTTGCAGCCACCCCCTCCATCTAGTTTCAAAACTTCCTCATCAGCACAAAATAAGACCCTGTACCCATTAAGTATATACCTCGTCCCCCAACCCTGCACTGGTCAGATCCCTGACCTCCACCAGTCTGAGTCAGCTCTATGGATTTACCTATTATGAATAATTCATATGAATGGAGTCACACACGGGGCCTTTGTGTCTGGCTTCTTTCACTTAGCAGTGCTTTCAAAGTTCATGTTGTAGCATGTATCAGTCCTTCACTGTATGTATATACGATGATTTTTTTTTTCCATTGATGGATATGCATATTGTTTCCAACTTTTGGCTGCTATGAATATTGCTTTTAGGAGCATGACTGTACTTGTATTTGAGTACCAGTTTTCCACTTTGAGGGTATATTCCTAGGAGTGGATTTGTGATTAATATGTTTGTTCTATCTTTAACCTTTGAGGACTCACCAAAATGTTTTCCACAATACAAAATGAACCCTTTTAATCCCCCTCAGCCATGTACAAAGGTTCTAATTTCTCCCCATTTTTGCCAACTTTTTGTTGCATATTGTTTCCAACTTTTGGCTGCTATGAATATTGCTTTTAGGAGCATGACTGTACTTGTATTTGAGTACCAGTTTTCCACTTTGAGGGTATATTCCTAGGAGTGGAATTTGTGATTAATATGTTTGTTCTATCTTTAACCTTTGAGGACTCACCAAAATGTTTTCCACAATACAAAATGAACCCTTTTAATCCCCCTCAGCCATGTACAAAGGTTCTAATTTCTCCCCATTTTTGCCAACTTTTTGTTATTTTCCATTTTAAAAATTATAGCTATCCTAGAGGGTGTGAAGGAAATGGCAGCCCATTCCAGTGTTCTTGCCTGGAGAATCCCAGGGATGGAGGAGCCTGGTGGACTGCCGTCTATGGGGTCGCACGGAGTCGGACACAACTGAAGCGACTTAGCAGTAGCAGCAGCAACAGTGGGTGTGAAGTGGTATCTCATGGTTTGAGTTTGCCTCCCAAATGACTGATAATTCTGAGCATCTTTTCAGCCATTTGTGAATCTTTTTGGTAGAAATGTAAGTCCTTTGCCCATTTTTTAAGTGAGTTGTTTGTCTTTCCATTGCTGTAATATATTCTGGATACTGGGCCCTTATTAGATATCTTATTTACAAATAGTACCATTCTGTAGGTTGTTTTTTTATTCACTTTCTTACAAATCTTGCTTGATGCACTAATGTTTTAAATTTTGTTGAAGTCTAATTTATGTTTACTCTTTTGTTTGTGATTTTGATATCCTAGCTAAGAACTCACTGACAAATCTAAGGTCATGAAGATTAACCCCTATGTTTTTTTCTGAGTTCTGTGGTCTTACCTCTTATATTCAGGTCATTGATTCATTTTTTGTATTTCTTGTGAGAAAGGAATTTGTCATGTTTTCCTTTTTCTTATTTATTTTTGCATATGGATATCCAGTTGTCCCAGTACTATTTCTTTTAAATTATATTTTTAATTGAAGGATAATTGCTTTACAGCATTGATTTCATTTCTGCCATACATCAAAGTGAATTAGCCATAGGTATACATATGTCTGGAGAAGACAATGACACCCACTCCAATACTCTTGCCTGGAAAATCCCGTTGACAGAGGAAGCCGGTAGGCTGCAGTCCATGGGGTTACTAAGAGTCGGACACGACTGAGCAACTTCACTTTCACTTTTTACTTTCATGCATTAGAGAAGGAAATGGCAACCCACTCCAGTGTTCTTGCCTGGAGAATCCCAGGGACGGGGGAGCCTGGTGGACTGCTGTCTGTGGGGTTGCACAGAGTCGGACACAACCGAAGCGACTCAGCAGCAGCAGCCTACATATGTCTCTTCCCTTGTGCACCTTCCTCCCACCCCCCACCCTTTCTCATCCCTCTAGGTCATTAGAGAGCCCCAGTTTGAGTTCCCCAAGTGATACAGAAAATTCCATTTGTCTTAAGACCATTTCTTAAAGATACTGTTTTCCCCACTGAATGGTTTTGACCACCTTGTCTTGGTCCCCCAAATCAATTTGCCATAGATGTATGTGTTTATCTAGACTCTCGATTATATTCCATTGGCTTACATGTTTATCCTTACATAGGCTATATTTCATAGACATTTTTTATCTACACTTTTAAATTGATTAATCTATGACTTTCATTGTCACATTGATGTAGATACTGTGTTGTAGGCAATGTGCTAGGCAGAAGGGAATGTAAAGTTGAGTGTGACACTGTCCCTCCTCCCTAGGAAGAGCTTCACGTTTAGCGTGGTGCCACCATAAATACATCAGTAATTTAAGTTCAGTCCGATAAGTGGTAATATTGAGGTGGGCTCAGGATGCTATGTCAACTGCAGATGATTAGTCTAAATCAACCATGGGACCTTATGTCTCTTGCCAGGAATTTTTTTTCATGACAGTGTATGCCTAAGTCACTTTAGGCTAGGAGAAATCTCAGGAGAGGTTTCTAAGGGGTTCCGGAAATGAAGTTTTATTACTTTAAAGAGAAAGCCATAGAAAGTTGATCTCTTTCCAATGGAAATGAATTAGGAAATGCGTTCCCCGAATGGTATAGCAGTCTTCCGCGAAGCTGCAGTGGAGACTGCAGAGCAGAGAGTCCAAACTGAACTGAATCCTTAATGGCATCATTGAACTGTTGGCTCAACCAACCCTGAGGACTGAACTACCTTTATGTGAGCTCATAAATTTCTTTACTGTCTATGGCAGCCTGAACATGGAATTATGTTTCTTGAACTTGAAACATCCTTATTATGAGGGGGGCATAGTGCCAAAGGTACATCTAAGTATGACTAAAGATCAGATACAGCTTCCCAGAAATAAAGATATTTGAATTGAATGTTAAAGAACAGATAGCACTTACCCAAGCAAAAAAGAAGGAAAATGGCATTGCAAGAAGGAGCACAAAGTGGTGATTACAAAGAATAAAACATGAGCTCTGCTAGCAAGATTTTTGTAGCATTTTTAGGATAATGGAATATAGATATACAAAGACAATGTGTATTCTCACATGTATTGGGCTTCTGAGTTTTCAGGTCAACCCAGTTAGGGAGGTTAGTGAGTGTAAGGGAATAAGTAGGAGAGACATTGACAAATTCCAGAGCTCAACAGCGACATGCTTGAATAAACAAATAATTGTTGAAGCCAGAGGTGCTGATACCACATCAAAGTGTTAACTTAATTGAGAAACTTTCAAAACATCGAAGTCATAATCAAAAGATCCTGGTATGTTCTAGCTAATGTCTACCTATAGTAGTATATTAAATCTGACATACACTTGTTGTTCAGTTGCTAAGTTGTATCCGACTCTTTGCCACCCCATGGACTGCAGCACACCAGGCTTCCCTGTCCTCCAGTATCTTCCAGAGTTTACTTAAACCCATGTCCATCGAGTCGGTGATGCCATCCAACCATCTCGTCCTCTGTTGTCCTGTTCTCCTGCTCTCAGTCTTTCCCAGCATCACAGTCTTTTCCACTGAGTCAGCTTTTCACATGAGGTGCTCAAAAAGTGTTGGAGCTTCAGTTTCAGCATCAGTCCTTCCCATGATTATTCAGAGTTGATTTCTTTTAAGATTGATGGTTTGATCTCCTTGCTGTCCAGAGGACTCTCAAGAGTCTTGTTACCAAACGTAAGGTGGTGATGCCTTCTGACACGATCAAGATCATACTGTGAAAGGAGGAGAAACATCATGAGAACATTTCTAGTGAGTTTCTAGAACTGAGCATTGGTTGTTAATATACTGACAGAATGGCCGTCTGGTCTACTGGCAGCAAGGTGGAGTGAGTGCCTCTATCTGTGGCAGAAACTGCTTCTTCAGATGATAATACTTACTACACTATTATTTTCACTGTGATTTAATTTCCCAAATTCGGCTTCCCTGGTGGCTCAGCTGGTAAAGATTCTGCCTCCAATGTGGGAGACCTGGGTTCGATCCCTGGGTTGGGAAGATCCCCTAGAGAAGGGAAAGGCCACCTACTCCAGTATCCTGGCCTGGAGAATTCCATGGACTAGTAATGCTTACCACACTATGTTTTCATTGTGATTTAATTTCCCAGATTGCCTAGATTTAACAAAAGAATACCTTTTTCAGACTGGCAAAACTGCTGATTATTCCTGAGATTTTCCCCCCAATATAAATTCATGAATTTGTGTATTATTTTAGTTTTCAGTGTTTTTTGAGTCATGATTGTAATAAAGCTGTAGAGTGTATTGGTTAAGACTTTTCACTCTGGAACCAGCCTTCCTGTTTGGGTTTGGATACTAGCTTGGTCACATTCTAGCTGTGTAACCAAGAGCCACTTCAGTTCATTGCCTCTAAGAAAGAATGAAAAGATAATAATTATAGAACCTTTCTTACTTAGTTGTTGTGAGAATTAAATGTTGTCCGTGAGTTGTCTAGAACAGTACTTGGCATAAAGTTGGTAGTCAATAAATATTCTTCTAATAGGCATTTTCTTGCTATACAGTTATTTCATTTCTAAAACATAGATAAAATCAAATTTCTGAGTTTATGAGACCAAAAACCAGAAGTTATTCTCGCTTAGGCAGTTGAAATATCCATGCTAAAAGATATACTTGATCATCTAGCCAGTATCCCTGGACTCCATTGTTATCTTCCATCCGTTGTAAGCATGGTGCCTTTTCATGCCACAGCCGGCGAAATGAGATAGCCATCTGATCAGGAAATAGACTCTAGAGGGAAAGTGTTCTTCCCATTGTTGCAGAGCAAGTGACCATTGGGCTTGGGGCCTGACCTCTGGTCATCTGACTCAGTAATCCTGTAGTCATTTCATTGTATAATAAAAATATAAGATTTTCTGTCCTCTTCTCTTCTCTTGTTCTCAGATTAGCAGGATTCATATAAGCAAGTACAGTTTGATGTTCTACAAAGAGGTTAAAGCAGGGCGTTTCCTTGAAAACTCCTACCCCTTGCTGTTTAGATGCTTTTCATTCTAGAGCACACTCTGCTAAAAGATGATGTGAGAAGGTCTTTGGGAAAACATAGCATTTAGGTAACGGTGCCTTAGTCTCCTCAAGAAAGATGTTTTAATTCCACTCATATACATAAGCATCGTGTATTGTATAATTGTGTAACAGAACTACACTGCCTGCTTACTCGTTAAGTCGTGTTCAACTCTTTACGACCCCATGGACTGTAGCCTTTCAGGCTCCCCTGTCCTTGGGATTTCTCAAGCAAGAATACTGGATTGGGTTTCTGTTTCCTTCTCCAGGGGATATTCCCAACCCAGGGATCCAAACCACATCTTCTGCATTGACAGGAGGATTCTTTACCACTGAACCACCTGAGAAGCAACAAAAATATAGTACACACATCTTAATCTCTCATAGCACATATACATTTAGTTTATCTTATTCATATTATTTAGCAGACAGACTGAAGGCTATAATGAAGACCCTTCAGAAAACAATATGATAGAAATGTGTTTGTCCTCTATGGTATTCCAGGGCTGGAGAATGGTTCAGGGCAGACAGGCAACTGTGTTCCACAAGCTCATCCAGGACCTGAGGTCCATTCTCTCATTTTCTTCTGTGCTCCAGATGTTTCCTCATTTACATGCTGCAGCTCTCTCTCAAGTAGCACGTCCTTACGTTCCAGCCCATGTAACCATGAGAAATCAGAACTTTTTCAAAATAATTTTTTTTATTTAATACTTTATTCTATTCTACAGTACTGTATTGGTTCTGCCATACATTGACACAAATCAGCCACAGGTGTACATGATCTCCCCATGCCGAAGCCCCCTCCCACCTCCCGTCCCCCCCCATCTCCCCGGATCATCCCGTACACCAGCCCCAAGCATCCTGTATCCTGTATTGAACATAGACTGGCACTTCATTTCTTATGTGATTGTATACATGTTTTGCTGCCATTCTCCCAGATCATCCCACCCTCTCCCTCTCCCTCAGAAGCCAAAAGTCCATTCTATACCTCTGTGTCTCTTATATTGTCTCACTTACGGGGTCATCATTACTATCTTCTAAATTCCATATATATGTGTCAAAGTAATTTTTTTAAAGAGTATTCTTCAGTGTTGATACCCATTACTTGGTTCACATTTCAGTGCTCAAAATTTATATACTAGTTTCAAAGCACTATGGAAAATATGGGCTCTGCAGCTGTATTCCTACAGGGTATTCTGGTATTAAAAGGAAGAAGGGAAGAATTAACTCCGGAGAATAGTTAACAGTGTTACATAAATCCATGGGGTGGGATAAGTGATTTCTAGTGACTAGGTAAAGGCAAAGAGATTACATAAGCAGGTAGTCCAGTTATCTGGATGTGAAGGAATTGCTTATTACATGCTTATGAGGTTGGAAATGCATACAACTGTGTAGATCCAATCAATGATACTGGGAATGGAACACTGTATCTTTCTGGCTGGGATAAAGAAAGAAAGAAAAAAACTCAATGCTTGATTATTTTTCTATGGTCTTCAGTGAATAAACAAGTTGACTGTAAATAAGAACTCCTTATCTTTTGTATTCAAAGTAAAGATAGAGATGAGAAGTCGAACATTTCTTAAATGAGCATTTTATACTTCTTTAAGAATTTATTTGATATAGGATGTTAACTGTATTTCTGTTTCTCATTTCACTCAAATGTTAGCTGATTTTATTTATCTTGGCAAGCTACCTAATTTTACATGTTGTGATATTTTGGATATTTCTTTAGAGTTCTCAAAAACCATAAATAATAAAGGGAATATGTATCAAGTGATGGAATATGGTCCATTATTTATTTGTGTTTTTTTTAATCACACTAGGAAATCCTAGTAGGTATACTGAGATTATCACATAACACGTACAGTGTTTTGGTAAGCCACAGTACATGAATAATATAAAACTAAGTTTTAAAATCCTGAGTCAGTATTGCAAATACAAACTCTAGGCCCTAAAGCTAAAATTTCAAGAGACAGTATTCTTGTCCATTATTCATTGCAAAAATGCATGTATCTCTAATGGGAAAACCACTTCTGTCATGAAGTACAGAAGATCTTTGAGTTTCAGTTCTGTTTATGCTAATGTAAGTATTTTTATCACTATTAGGTTTGCAGGTTGGGTTGTTTGGGGACTTATTTTGGACAGTTTCTTTCAGTGTGTTGAATTTAGTTTATAGGTGTACACTGTAAGGCAACAAACATTCTTTTCTCCTATAATCATTAGAGTCATTTCAAAGGCATGAGTTGAAATGTTTTGGTAGCAGACATATAGCCATGGGCTCTGATTCAAAAATAAACCCAGTCAGTAATGCTAATAAATGATTACTTGCAGTTGTTTCTAATTGTTTCCACCACAAATAGATTGTGAGGCAGCTTACTATTAACACCATGTGTGTGACATAGGCATTTTATAAGTTGTAAATACTGTAAGGATGAACTAATGTATTTCTTCGCATTAATACTTCTGGCAACAGACTCTTTAGAAATAATCAAATATGGAAATCCTGAAGTACTTAGACATCAAGGATGCCTTAGAAAGTGAGCCCTTTCCTGTCTCCCATGGTAGAAATGAGAGAAGGCCTATATTTGGCATTGGATGTGGGTAAAGTTTTTCTTATTATAAGAGAAAATTACTTTTATAATACTTTTTATTATCCTCAAAATCTCTACTATAATAGAGAAAAGGGGAAGGGGAAGCAAGTGTTTTATATATCTTGATAATATAATACTAATGATACCAAGATCTGAAAATTAAAATTAGTGTCAATGAAAAAAGTCAACCACACTAATCTTATCCAATAAAACAACTTAGATCACTTCAAATTTTTATATATGAAGCATGCCATTATTATTATGTAATTTTATTATCTTGCTAAATTATTTTTGCTATTTTCTAAGTCACTGCAGTGAAACAGAATTTTTTATTTCATCCTATACAGTATCAATTCATTAGTGTCTGTAATAGCACTTGAATTCAATCAACCGTATTAAACACTGACCTATTTCCAGAATAGCTTGAAGAATAGTGATATGTCTTTTTGGATTTTGAGAGTCTTAGATTCGGGTAAAAGGTAGCATATTTTATGGCTGATAAAATTCATACTGGAATAGTGAGTTTAATTTACCACCAGACAGTAAGCAAATAAGATGTCAAAAATTCATGTAATTTAGTAGTCCATTAAGCCTGGTATAGCCATATCCTGTATAAGCCAATGGATTTGAGTAAAACTGTATTTTGGAAAATCATCACTGTCCTTCACTGTTTGAATGAAATTTAGGAAAATGCTTAATCTGAAAGATTTTAAGCTATTTAATTTTTTTTACCACCTAGTAATAAACGTTATGCTTAGTCATTTACAAAGTAGATGCAATTGATCTATTCTAGATAGATTATACTTCTAAATAGTTTAGATGTATTTTTAAATACACATTACAAAATTTGTGGAAACAAAATATGTGTTACTTGTTAAAACATATTTTAATAACCTTACTGTGGGCAAAGATTTCTTAAACAGGACATAAACATCTTAACCATATAAGAAAAATTAATGAATTAGATTATATTAATGTTAATAATTTATGTTCACTAAAGC
>SJYC01044212.1:0-34900 GCA_006408675.1 Madoqua kirkii | reverse complement strand
AAGACAGTGAAAAATAAGCTACAGAGTAGGAATAAGTATTTTCGATTCATAAATCTGACAAAGTATATATTTAGAATATATAAAGAACTTTTTACAAATCAGTAAAAAGGGATGGATAACCAAAGGGGGTAAACATTTGAACAGACAGGTCTTCCCTGGGGGTGCAGCGGTTAAGAATCTGACTTGCAGTGCAGGGGTATCCGTTCCATCCCTGGTCTGGGAAGATCCCACGTGTTGTAGGAGAGCTAAGCCCATCTGCCGCAACTACTGAACCTGCATTCTGCTACTGTGCCCACGTCTGCACCCACTGAAGCCTGCACGCCTTAGAGCGTGTGCTCTGAAACAAGAGAAGCACTGCAGTGAGAAGGCTGCATACCTAAACTAGAGAATAGTCCCTGCGCTTCTCAACTAGAGAAAAACCTGCACTCAGTAACAAACTCAGCACAGCCAAAATCAAAAATAAATGCATAATAAAAATAAATTTAAAAATAATTGAATAGGCATTTCACAAGAGAATATCCAAATACCCAATAAGCATATGTAAAATATGTCAGTTTCTTTAACCACTACAAAAATGCAAAATAAAACTACAATGAGAGAAGACTACACATCTATCAAATGGCCTACAATGAGAGAAGACTACACATCTATCAAATGGCTAAAATGAAAAGACAGACAATGCTGAGTTTGTCCATGATAGGTAGCAAATGAAACTCTTATCATAAATAGTCGTATAAATTGATGCAGACAAAGCATTTCACAAAATTCAATTTCAGGATTATTAAAAAAAAAAAAATCAACAATTGAGGAATAGAGGGGCATGGGCTTCCCAGGTGGCTCAGGGGTAAAGAACCGCCCGCCAGTGCCGGGAATGTGAGTTCAGTCTCTGGGTCTGGAATATCCCCTGGAGGAGGAAATGGCCACCTATTCCAGTATTCTTGCCTGAGAATTCCTGAAACAGAGGAGCCTCTCAGGCTATAGTCCATGGGGCCACAGAGTGTCGGACGCGACTGAGTGACTAACACATATACATGGACGTTCCTCAAAAAATAAAAATAGAGCTACTATATGATCTAGTAATCCCACTTCTGGATATATATATATATATATGAAGGAAATGAAATCAACTTTTCAAAGAGACATATGCACCTCCGTGTATATTGCAACATTATTCACAATGTCCATGATATGGAAGCAACTCAGTGTGCGCTGATGAGTGAATGGATAAAGAGAATATGGTATATGCACACAGTGGAATATCAGTTTATCAGGAAGAAGAAATTGCAATTTGCATCAACAGGAAAACATTATCCTAAGTGAAATAAAATAGTCACAGAAGGACAAATACTATATGATTCAACTTACTGGGTTGGTGCAAAAGTAATTATGGTTTTGGACCCTGAATTTTAAATCATTATAACTAGGCTCAAATATATCTTTATTAACCAAAATAGTAACCATTACAATGAACACATTTTTGCCGATGATAAATGATATTTTATTCCTATTGCATAAAAATCCATGCTTTGGGGATTTGATGAACTCTTGGAAAGCATTTTCTGCCTCTTGCTGGTTGTGGAAGCGTTTTCCCTGCAAAAAGTTGTTGAGATACTTGAAGAAATGGTAGTCAGTTGGCGAAAAGTCAAGTGAATATGGCAGATGAGACAAAACTTCACAGCCCAATTCGTTCCACTTTTGAAGCATTGGTTGAGCAACATGCGGTCGGGCATTGTCATGGATGCCCTTTCTGTTGACCAGTGCACACTGCAGACATTGCAGTTTTTGGTGCATTTCATCAACTTGTTGAGCATACTTCTGGGATGTAATGGTTTCGCCAGGATTCAGAAAGCTGCAGCAGATCAGACAGGCAGCAGACAACAGATCAATGACCATGACCCATTTATTAGTGCAGGTTTGGCTTTGGGAAGTGCTTTGGAGCTTCTTCTTGGTCTTATCACTGAGCTGGTCATCGCTGGTTGTTGTATAAAATCCACATTTTGTCACACATTGTAATCCAATCGAGAAATGGTTTGTTGTCATTGTATAGAATAAAAGAAGATAACTCTTCAAAATGACAGTTTTAAAAAAAATTTTCATGAGGCAACCACTTATCAAGCTTTCTCACCTTTCCAATTTGCTTCAAATGCCAAACAGGCATAGAATGGTTGACGTTGTTGGACAACTTCTCCTGTAGGTATGAGAGGATCAGCTTCATTGATTTTCTCAGTTGGTCATTGTCAGCTTCTGATGGCCGGACACTGTGCTTCTGATCTTCAAGGTGCTTGTCTCCTTTGTAAAGCTTCTTGAACCACCACTGTGCTGTACATTCATTAGCAGTTCCTGGGACAAATGCATTGTTGATGTGACGAGTTTGTCTGTGCTGCTTTATGACCCATTTTGTAACTGAATAAGAAAATCACTGGACTTTGCTTACAGTCTAACATCATTTCCATAGCCCAAAATAAATATACAATAAGCAGCAAGTAATAATTCTTTGGCAAAAGTATAAAGTAGGAAATGTGCATCAAAATTAGGTATAATATAACCACATTTATTTAAGAATGTATTCCAGTATCAACCAGCAAAGCTCAACAGTGCAAAACTGCAATTACTTTTGCACAAACCTAATACAGTGCTTCTTAGAAGCAGAGACTGGTGGTTGCCAGAGCCTATGGGGTGGAAGAAATGGGAAATTGTTTTTCAAAGAGTACCGTGTTTTGCTTAGTCGCTCACGACTTTGCAACCCCCCAGACCATAGCCTGCCAGGCTCCTCTGTCCACGGGGATTCTCCAGGCAAAAATACGGGAGTGGGTTGCCATTTCCTTCTTCGGGGAATCTTCCCAACCCAGGTCTCCCACACTGCAGAAAGATTCTTTACCATCTGAGCCAGCACGGAAGCCCAAGAATACTGGAGTGGGTAGCCTATCCCTTTTCCAGGGGAACTTCCTGACCTAGGAATCAAACCAGGTTCTCCTGCATTGCAGGCAGATTCTTTACCAGCTGAACTTCAGAGAAGCCCTTTCAAAGAGGATATAGTTTCTTTTATGTAAGATAAAAAAATTTCCAGAGATATACTGTGCAACATATACATGAAGTATCTATACTTAAATTGTGATATTTTACACTTAAAAATTATTAGGTGGAAAGATCTCAACTTAATTCTCCTTACCAAAACACACACACGCACAAACACAAGGAAGATTTTAGAAATGATGGATGTGTTTAGTATATTGGTTGTGATGATGGTATCTTGGATGTATGTTCGAACTCATCACAGTATAGACATTAAATGTGTCCAGTTTGTTGCTTATCAATTATAACTCAATAAAACTAAAACAAATGCATTATGTGGTATAGTATCAAAGTGTTTAAAAAAATCAGTGAGTTTAGCATGGTCAGAGTTTACAAGGCCAATATATAAAATTGAGGGACTTTTATACACAGTGAACAATGAGAAATTAAAATAAATTTGAAAGGTGATACTTAGAACATCTCTGAGAAACATGAAATATTTAGGTAATATTTAAGGAATTATGTGCTGAAAATTACAAAAGACTGATGAAAAAAAGTACCAAAGCCCTAGATGAAGAAATCTACTTTTCTCACTAAATCAGAAGAATCAATATTGTTAACATTTCAGGAGTTCTCTAATTGATCTATAGATCTCATATAACCCAGATCAGTATTCCAGTATATATTTTAATATAAATTAGTAAGATTACTCTAAAATGTATATGAGAATATGAAGGTCTTAGAGAAGCCAAAACAATTTTGAGAAAGTGCCAAACTGAAGCATTCACAACACTTAATTTCAAAATATTCTAAAGTAATTATTCTCAACAGGGCACTGTTTTGCACTCCCAGGGAGAGAAAATATTCAGCAATGTCCAAGGACGTTTTGGCTTTCATATTTGGGAGCTTGCTACTGGTAAAGGCTAGAGATAATGTTAAACATTTCCAACAACTATTTATAATAGTCTCAAACAAAGAATTAAGTTCAGTTGCTCAGTCATCTCCAACTCTTAGCGACCTCACAGACTCCAGCACGCCAGGCTTCCCTGTCCATCACCAGCTCCCGGAGCTTGCTCAAACTCATGTCCATCGAGTCGGTGATGCCATCTAACCATCTCATCCTCTCATCCCCTTCTTCTGCCTTCAATCTTTCCCAGCATCAGGGTCTTTTCTAATGAGTCACCTCTTCACATCAGGTGGCCATGGTGTTGGACCTTCAGCTTCAGCATCAGTCCTTCCAATGAATATTCAGGACTAATTTCCTTTAGGATGGACTGCTTTGATCTTCTTGCAGTCCAAGGGGCTCTCAAAAGGCTTCTCTAACACCACAGTTCAAACGCATCAATTCTTTGGCCCTCAGCTTCATCTATGTTCCAACTTTCTCACATCGATAACCTGACTACCGGAAAACAGCATAGATATGACAAGACAAACCTTTGTCGGCAAAATAATTGTTTCTGCTTTTTAACATGCCGTCTAGGGTTGTAATAGCTTTTCTTCCAAGGAGCAAGCCTCTTTTAATTTCATGGCTGCAGTCATCATCTCCAGTGATTTTGGAGCCAATGAAAAGAAAATCTGTCACTGTTTCCATTGTTTCCCAATCTATTTGCCATGAAGTGATGGGACTGCATTCCATGATCTTAGTTTTTTTGAATATTGAGTTTTAAGCCAGTTTTTTCACTCTCCTCTTTCACTTTCATCAAGAGGTTCTTTAGTTCCTCTTCACTTTCTTCCATAAGGGTGGTGTCACCTGCATATCTGAGGTTATTGATATTTCTCCCTGCAATCTTGATTCCCAGTGTGTGCTTCATATCAAAATCAAAATCATGATAAATTAGACTTACTAAATTAAAAAAACAACAACCATAGACTGACCAAAAATTTGCAAATCTCTTATCTGTCAATTTATACCTAATGTGTGCAAAGAATTCTCAAAAAGCAAGAAAACAAACTGCAGTATTTAAGATAAATAAAAGACTTGAGCATACAGTTAAACAAAAAATGTATCCAATTAGCATATGAAAATATACTCAATATCATTAGTCTTGCTAATATTAGTACAATAATATAATACTACTTCTACCACTAGCACTTTACTGTATTACTATTTTACTATTATTATATTAGTATATTACTGTCAGTATATTATTACTGCTAGTAGTATTACTTCTACATACGCAAACAAAAATGAAAGCAAAAACCTTACAATACCAGAGAATAATGCAAAACAGCTAGAACTCCCAAAGACTGCTTTTGGGAGTGCATATCACATTTATTTTTAGAAAAAGTTTTTAATATATGTAAGCATGCACATACCATGTGTCTTTATAATCCTATTCCTTCCTATTTACCCCATGGGAAGAAAAACCAAAGTGCACAGGAAAGCTATACATGAATATTTATGGTAACTTTAAAACACCCAAGACTTGAAAAGAATCCATATGTTTGTTCACCTGGTAAACAAAGTGATGGAGCCATGTAATTGAAGGATAACTAAGTACTGAGAGAAAACAAAATAGCGATACACTGGCGTGGATGAATGTCAAATGCATTATGCTAAGTGAAAGAAGTAAAATTTAATAAACTGAAAAAATCCCATTTGTATTTGTATAAAATCTGGAAAATACAAAATTATAGCGCAAAAAATAGATGATTGTCTCATCATATGGAGAGGGATTAAGTAAGAAAAAGGGCAAAGAGAAGATTTGATGGGATAAAACTGTTAAAATTTTTTTATTATGGTGGTTGTTACACAGTTGTGTGCACTTGTTAAAACTCATAAAACTGTAATTTAAAGGGTGACCTTTACAATACGTAGTCATACCTCAAAAAAACTGACCTCAAAATTTTAAGATATGACAACAAAGAAAGCCTAAAGTTTTCTATTTAATAAAAATAAAGTTTACATACATAAATAATTAACATGCCTGCCCTTCTTTTCAACTACCTATGTGTGCATCTGGAATTCTTCATATATTTCAATCAAAACAAGATTCCTAACACATTGAAAACAGAATACATAACAATTTAGTCATTTATTAAGCTAGATATTAAAGAGATTGGCAAACATATAAAAAATACCATTCTATTTACAAATTTTAGTTTCATTAAATAATTTTCCAAAAAAATGAATTACTTTTGGTGTTATGAGTCAGTCAAAACATTTTTCAAGTATTTTTATTTCTAATGGTAAATTTAAATAGCAGTACTTACAAAAACAAAAGTTTGCAGGGATCTTTAGTATATTTTAAGAGGATAAAGGAGTCCTTAGACCAGAAACTTTTGAGAACTGTTGCTTGAGAAAGTGAAAGACCAAAGATTTGGAAGGAAACAGGTATCCAGAATGACCACAGGAACAGAGCTGCTAAACGCTGTGAACCAGTTACATTAGATCTTTTTTTGGTACAGAAGTGAACTCCTGGCTCTTCAGTCAGTCTGTTGACGGATCCCTTCCTTATAACAGCCAACTTTACCTTAACTGATCTAACAGCCATGAACCACCAAACACTGCTGTTTATTACAAACACTGCTACATTCTCAAGTTTCATTTTGAAAACAATAATGCTTTTAGGCATTTTGAACACATTTTACATGTGAAGAAACTGAGTCTCAAAAAAAGGAATTATCTTTGGTCAAAGTCATACAGCCAAATATTTTCCTATTCAGGCGTTATTTCAAAACCAGTCTAACTTCATCACATAGTATGCAGGCTTGGAGACAGAGAGACCTGCATTCATCTCCTTGTTTAAGCATTTACTACATTTAAGAGTTAATAGCTATTATGAACACCCAGGACTGATCTCCTTTAGGATGGACTGGTTGGATCTCCTTGCAGTCCAAGGGACTCGCAAGAGTCTTCTCCAACACCATAGTTCAAAAGCATCAATTCTTCAGTGCTGAGCTTTCTTCACAGTCCCACTCTCACATCCATACATGACCACTGGAAAAACCATAGCCTGGACTAAATGGACCTTTGTTAGCCAAGTAATGTCTCTCCTTTTTAATATGCTATCTAAGTTGGTCATTGGAGAAGGCAATGGCACCCCACTCCAGCACTCTTGCCTGGAAAATCCGATGGATGGAGGAGCCTGGTGGGTTGCAGTCCATGGAGTCACTGAGGGTAGGACACTACTGAGTGACTTCACTTTCACTTTCATGCGTTGGAGAAGGAAATGGCAACCCACCCTAGTGTTCTTGCCTGGAGAATCCCAGGGATGGGGGAGCCTGGTGGGCTGCCATCTATGGGGTCGCACAGAGTTGGACACGACTGAAGTGACTTAGCAGCAGCAACAGGTTGGTCATAACTTTCCTTCCAAGGAGTAAGCGTCTTTTAATTTCATAACTGCAGTCACCATCTGCAGTGATTTTGGAGCCCCCCAAAAAAGTCTGACCCTGTTTCAGTGTTTCCCCATCTATTTCCCATAAAGTGATGGGACCAGATGCCATGATCTTCGTTTTCTGAATGTTGAGCTTTAAGCCAACTTTTTCACTCTCCTCTTTCACTTTCATCAAGAGGCTTTTTAGTTCCTCTTCACTTTCTGCCATAAGGGTGGTGGTATCTGCATATCTGAGGTTATTGATATTTCTCCCAGCAATCTTGATTCCAGCTTGTGCTTCTTCCAGCCCAGCGTTTCTCATGTTGTACTCTGCATAGAAGTTAAATAAGCAGGGTGACAATATACAGCCTTGACATACTCCTTTTCCTATTTGGAACCAGTCTGTTGTTCCATGTCCAGTTCTGGCTGTTGCTTCCTGACCTGCATACAGGTTTCTCAAGAGGCAGGTCAGGTGGTCTGGTATGGCCATCTCTTTCAGAATTTTCCACAGTTTATTGGGATCCACGTCAAAGGCTTTGACATAGTCAATAAAGCAGAAATAGATGTTTTTCTGGAACTCTCTTGCTTTTTCGATGATCCAGCAGATGCTGGCAATTTGATCTCTGGCTCCTCTGCCTTTTCTAAAACCAGCTTGAACATCAGGAAGTTCATGGTTCACATATTGCTGAAGCCTGGCTTGGAGAATTTTAAGCATTACTTTACTAGCGTGTGAGATGAGTGCAATTGTGCGGTAGTTTGAGCATTCTTTGGCATTGCCTTTCTTTGGGATTGGAATGCAGACTGACCTTTTCCAGTCCTGTGTGGCCACTGCTGAGTTTTCCAAATTTGCTGGCATATTGAATGCAGCACGTTAACAGCATCATCTTCAAGATTTGAAATAGCTCAACTGGAATTCCATCACCTCCACTATCTTTCTTCGTAGTGACGCTTTCTAAGGCCCACATGGCTTCACATTCCAGGGTATCTGGCTCTAGGTGAGTGATCACACCATCGTGATTATCTGGGTCGGGAAGATCTTCTTCAGTCTCAGGTAAATACTAAATACATTATAACTATTATTATGCCTCACTGCCTTTCTCATTTTGAAGTAAGGGAGATTTATGGTAATTAGAAAACTACCTGTAAGGTGCTTAGAGGCAGCATTTCTGGCATGTTGTTAGCAAACAGTAAGTGGTAACACTTATCGTTCCTGCCATTGTTGTGCATGAGTATTTGAGGAAATCTTTGTTCCCACAGGCTCACTCTTAAAATCCTTTTATGTGCCCAACACTTTATCTAAAATTTCTAGTGAAACACTCGGCTCTGAAGTAGCTTTTTGTAAGACAAAATCAGATATTTTCACTTCATGTTATTTCTCAGTTGAGTTTAGAGAATATATGATGAGGGACATTATCTAAGATATCAAGATTTTACTCATCACTGAAGCCTAGTGTAAGGCTGAATATTCTTCCGAGAGACCTATGAAACACTTAATAAGATTTGCACTGCTTGTGTTTTCCGTGTTCAGTGGTAGGAGGGTGTATATATAGCTTGTCAGTGCATACTTACATGAGTCTTTATACCGTAGATGAGAAACTATACAGTTTCTCTATTTAAACCTCTAACTTACTCATGAGAAAAAATGTGTTCTCCACTTAAAAACACTGTCCCTCTTAGAGAAAAATTATCCAAAAAGTAATACAGTGAAAAATTTTCTTCGTCTTTCATTTCTCAACCTGCACAGTTCCCAGCCCATTCTTAGTGGTTTCTGCTATTGTTAGTTCCATATATATTTTTCTGCTATCTTTTTCCTTTTTATGCATATACAAGCACCACGGGATTTGCTAAGAATTTTGGCATGTAACCAAACTGGGTTCTTACCACAAACATTAAGAAGAAAAGATCTGTGCCATGCCATGTCTGCTGAGAGACCTGACAAGGTAGACATTAGATACACACTTTGAATGTTTATCTAGTGGTGTTATTTCTTCTACTTGTTTTCTGGTAGTGATTCAGGGTAGAGTTAGCCTGAAGTTGTCATTGAACTGTCCCATTCATTTCACACCACCCCTGCCCAGTTGTGTTTGAAGTATAAGATGGCGAAGATGAACACAGACGTGTTTTAGTCTTTGGCATCTCAAGGCAAAACTCATGTGAGAAACCGAGCTTCTGCCTTCTGATCACATGTTCTTTTGTGGTACTATGCTCAGCTCATATATTGTCTTTTAATCTGCGTGATATACACACTTAAGCCAAGGGAACAGCAGAAGTTATGGCAGACATATAAAAGAGGTGATTTTCTTTGAAAAGATCTTAAATTTTTATTGATTTAAAGTAACAGGTAAAAATTATTCATTTAAAACTATATGTTAATGCTTTATAATAATGGCTGCTCAGGGTCACTAAGAGTTGGACACAACTGAGCAACTTCACTTTCACTTCTCACTTTCATTCATTGTAGAAGGAAATGGCAACCCACTCCAGTGTTCTTGCCTGGAGAATCCCAGGGACGGGGGAGCCTGGTGGGCTGCCATCTATGGGGTCTCACAGAATCGGACACGAGTGAAGTGACGCAACCGCATCATGAAAATTAGCCTACATCAGATCTGGTTTGAACCCTTCATTAATTAGATAATGTAGAAAAGCTCACTTTAGTAGCCAAAGGAATTTCTTTCTCTCTCATGAATCAGTGTAATTCAGATGTTCCTGCCAGTAGTCTGTTTTCCTTCATATAGTATGTCAAGGAGCCCCTTCCCTTCCATCTGTTGCTCCTTCATTCCCTAGGTCTTACAGTGAGCAGTGCAGTGAATCTTTAGTGCAGAAGGCACACTTGCTTCTTAAAGACCAGGAGCTTGAAATGATACAAATCCAGATCTGCTGTGTTGCATTGTTGTGAAATAGTCATAGGCGACCTAAGGAGAGTATTTTTATCCATTGATGGATAGCTATTCATCTCTGGCACAGACTCTTTAAGGTATTTATTACTTTAGTTATTGTCTCATTATGTGGCCCTGTAATTTAGTACATTAGCAGGTTTTGCAAAATTTTGTTTTAATTCAATGGAGCAGCAAAATAGCAACCACCACACTTTGTACAGAACATTTACACACAAGTTCTCATAGACAGTACAAAGAACATTTCCAGCATGAGAATTAGGTCTGATTTGCTGCTAGTCTCTACCCTCTCTAAGTGTGAGACCTTGGGAAAATCATTTCATCTCCCTGAGCTTGTGTTTCCTCATCCATAAATTGAGGGGCTGTTGTGATCTCCAAAAGTCCTTTCAGTGTTACAATTCCATGACATTTAAGTTATGCAGTTTTTTAAAAAGTATGTAGTGTGATTTTTTTCACTTGTCACTTTAATATAATATCATAGACATTTTAAGTCAGTAGTCCTACAGAAAGAGTAAAGTTTTGGTATTTGTATTTATTCATGCCTAGTTAAATTTAACAGCAACATGAAATAAATGATTACCTGTTTGGATATAATTTTATAATAAGGCCTCTGAAGGTCATTTGAAATACTGCACTAATTAATGTTTTATTTCCAGCCTTCCTTAATTATTCTAGCCAGATGGTCCTTTATTTATGTTATTGCTAGAGGTTTCCAGCTGAGGTTGTTTGATTGTTGAAGAAAAATATGTGATGGCACCATAAGATAACTGTAATTGAATTGTTAGGTATGTTCGAACATTCACACCTTCTGTCCCTGTTTTAGCCACATCTGGGAAATAAGTTTGTTAACAAAGCACTTTGACACCTCATCTGATACTTCAGTGGAATTCTGAACTGTGCAGAAGGAATTTAGATGGGAAAATGACTCTGCATTTATTGTAAAAGGATACACTTTGCAAACATCTCTCTGTGCAAAATTTGTTTTGTGGATGATGGAAAAAAAGAAACTTTCAAATAAGTGCACTTATAAGGACATGATCTGTTTTCCAACGTCCTAATAACTTCAGGAATAAGCTGTTCCATTAAGGTCAAATTCAAAATTTGTGCAGATTAACCACCATTTAGGAAGCAGTTAAATGGAATTTTTATGGCATGGAACTTCAAAGTCTAAATGAATTATCAGCTGAATAGATAGTCCAATAAAAGAAACAGACTTAAAATGGAAGATAAAAGTGATAAAGTGACAGTAAATTAGAGAATAGAGCTAAAAGCGCCATTGTTATAAAGAACAACAATAGACCTCCTGAATTATCTGTGTTTCTTTAGAAAGTGTCTCTTCTACCTCTTTCACTTGTGAGTTTTAGAATTACTAAATAAATTAATAGCATTAGGGCTGGAAGCGTCTATCAGCCAAGTTAGGTAGGAAGCCTTATTAACATGGCCTTTGGCAACTTAACACTGGATGATTTTCTTCCAAGAGAACGTGATTTCATTATTATGTACTTAAGCTGTGCACATGCAGCATAAATCAGTTCAGTGACCTTCATCCCAATATGTTCAAAGACTTTGAGGCCTTAGTGCATGCACAGTGGTTATAAGTATAATTAGCATTATTTTCTAACATGCTACAAGTTTAGTCTGTATGCTGTTTGTTCATATCATAGAAGCTCTGCTTGTCTTGTCATTGCTTATCATGATTCATATAGAAATAAAACTGTATTGGTCAGAAGACTGTTTGCTTTAAATCAAGTTATTGCTTGAATGTGTATGTGCTAGTCGCTAAGTCGTATCTGACTCTTTGTGACCCCATGGAATGTAGTCCACCAGGCTACCCTGTCCATGGGATTCTGCAGGCAAGAATACTGGAGTGGGTTGCCATTTCCTCCTACAGGAGATCTTCCCAACCCAGGGATCGAACCCATGTCTTTTATGTCTCCTGCATTGGCAGGCAGTTTCTTTACCATTAGCAGCACCTGGGAAGCTTGAATATAACAAAGTTAATAGATATTTGTTGTTAATTATTAAAGAGGTATCACATCAGGGAGACAGTTTGATATTTAATGATATGGGTGAAGCAAAGCAAATTACTTCCAATAGAATATACCTACATGCTTCTGTTAGGTCCATGCCATTTCTGTCCTTTATTGAGCCTATCTTTGCGTGAAATGTTCCCTTGGTATCTCTAATTTTCTTGAAGAGATCTCTAGTCTTTACCATTCTGTTGTTTTCCTCTATTTCTTTGCATTGATCGCTAAAGAAGCTTTCTTATCTCTTCTTGCTATTCTTTGGAACTCTGCATTCACATGCTTATATCTTTCCTTTTCTCCTTTGCTTTTCGCCTCTCTTCTTTTCACAGCTATTTGTAAGGCCTCCCCAGACAGCCATTTTGCTTTTTTGCATTTCTTTTCCATGGGGATGCTCTTGATCCGTGTCTCCTGTACAATGTCACAAACCTCAGTCCATAGTTCATCAGGCACTCTATCTGTCAGATCTAGGCCCTTAAATCTATTTCTCACTTCCACTGTATAATCATAAGGGATTTGATTTAGGTCATACCTGAATGGTCTAGCTGTTTTTCTTTGGAACTCTGCATTCAGATGCTTATATCTTTCCTTTTCTCCTTTGCTTTTTGACTCTCTTCTTTTCACAGCTATTTGTAAGGCCTCCTCAGGCAGCCATTTTGCTTTTTTGCATTTCTTTTCCATGGGGATGGTTTTGATCCCTGTCTCCTGTACAATGTCAGGAACTTCATTCCATAGTTCATCAGGCACTCTATCTATCAGATCTAGGCCCTTAAATCTATTTCTCACTTCTACTGTATAATCATAAGGGATTTGATTTAGGTCATACCTGAATGGTCTAGCTGTTTTCTCTACTTTCTTCAATTTAAGTCTGAATTTGGTAATAAGGAGTTCATGATCTGAGCCACAGTCAGCTCCTGGTCTTGTTTTTGTTGACTGTATAGAGCTTCTCCATCTTTTGCTGCATAGAATATAATCGATCTGATTTTGATGTTGACCATCTGGTGATGTCCGTGTGTAGAGTCCTCTTGTATTGTTGGAAGAGGGTGTTTGCTATGACCAGTGCATTTTCTTGGCAAAACTCTATTAGTCTTTGCCCTGCTTCATTCTGCATTCCAAGGCCAAATTTGCCTGTTACTCCAGGTGTTTCTTGACTTCCTACTTTAGTATTCCAGTCCCCTATCATGAAAAGGACATCTTTTTGGGGTGTTAGTTCTAAAAAGTCTTGTAGGTCTTCATAAAACCGTTCAACTTCACCTTCTTCCGCGTTACTGGTTGGGTCACAGGCTTGGATAACTGTGATATTGAATGGTTTGCCTTGGACACGAACAGAGATCATTTTGTCATTTTTGAGATTGTATCCAAGTACTGCATTTTGGACTCTTTTGTTGACCATGATGGCTACTCCATTTCTTCTGAGGGTTTCCTGTCTGCAGTAATAGATATAATGGCCATCTGAGTTAAATTCTCCTATTCCAGACTCCCCTTTGCCTGGAATAATCTGGATGTCCCCAGGGCTCACTCCCTATTTTAGGTCACCTACTGTAATGCTAGCATTAATGAGTCTGTATCAATTACACCTGCTGGCCGCCCACTCTCCCTAACCCCTTAACCCTGCAGCTTTATTTTGTATAAGCTCTTCTTTATCATACATGTTGTTTGTTGACTGCTTCTCCTCTCAAATACACAATAAATGTAAGCTCCGAATGGCCAGACATTTTTCTCAAGGCTGTACTCCCAGTTGTTAAAACATGCTTGGCAAGAAATATGCATTCAGTAAGTCTTGTAGAATAAGTGAATGAGCAACTGAATATAGTGCATTTATATAATGATGTATTTATCACTAGCGTGTTTTAGAGTTGAAGTTTTCTGATTATTTTTTTAAAAAGCATTCATCATATTTTAGTTAATTTTAAATGCAGATTCACAAAGTATCAATACTTAATTATTAAGCATAAAAAATAACAGAATCATAAGCTTTGAAAGTATTTTTGTATTTATAAAATATATATTAATGTGGAAAATTTTTATTTAGCTTACAATCTAAAATCTTAAAATCTATATAGTCACAATAAGAATAGATGGTCAAGAATTGTGGGAAATTTTAGGTAATCTTATTCTCCATCCCTCAACACCGGGAAAATAATTATCTATTTTGCACATGTCCATCTAAAATTGTTACCTTTGTAATAATTACTATGGGCTTCCCTTATGACTCAAGACAGTAAAGAACTATGTGCAATGCAGGAGACCTGGGTTTGATCCCTGGGTCAGGAAGATCCCCTGGAGGAGTGCATGGCAACCCACTCCTGTATTCTTGCCTGGAGAATTCCTTGGACAGAGATGCCTAGGGGACTACAGTTCATTATCTTGCAAAGAGTCATGCTTTGAATTACAAGATTCTTAACCAGTAGGGCTTATCAGGGACTCTTAACCAGAAAGCTTATCAGATTACAAGTGCATCGATTGCCTCTGATGAAACACATATAAATCCTAGAAAATCTATTTGGCTGGTCTTGGATGAACGTCTGCTTGAAGCCAGAACAAAGTGAAAAAACCTTCGCTGGTTGATTTTGACATGTCTCTCACATGGTGAACCAATGGCTTAACTAATTACTAGGAGGGGTCAGAGTGTCAGTGCCTTTGAGAGAAAGTTTAGTTTTTGTGATTTTTGTGTGAGCCTTCAGAAGTCAAAGATGATGTCAGAGCGTGACATGCTTCAGTAGCCCCAGCCTGAACCCTCCACCCCGGCCAACCAGGAGTCAACTTGCCAGCATAACAGTAACAGCTTCAGGAAAGTGTTTTTTATTCTTGAAGATAAGAAAGTTGGTTATGTCCAGCTGAGATCATTTAACTCTCATTTCCCCTTGAGATGAGCAATGGCACAATGGCCTGAAATCTACCTCTGCTGGTGAGGGCATGCAAGACGGAGGACCTCTGAGAGGTGTGACCTGCCTGGCAAGGTTTCAGACTTCCTGGCTTCATCATCATTAGTCGTTTGTGTGGAAAACAGAATGTAAAATGCAAATGTGTATTCTCAGTGGCACTTCTTGCTTCTATGCTATCTAATGTAGAACAAGATTTTATGTGACCAGTTCAGTCGCTCAGTCATGTCCGACTCTTTGCGACCCCATGAGTCATCGCACGCCAGGCCTCCCTGTCCATCATCAACGCCTGGAGTCCACCCAAACTCATGTCCATCGTGATGCCATCCAGCCATCTCATCCTCTGTCGTCCCCTTCTCCTGCCCCCAATCACTCCCAGCATCAGGGTCTTTTTCCAATGAGTCAACTCTTCGCATGAGGTGGTCAAAGTATTAGAGTTTCAGCTTCAACATCAGTCCTTCCAGTGACCACCCAGGACTGATATTTAGAATGGACTGGTTGGATCTCCTTGCAGTCCAAGGGACTCTCAAGAGTCTTCTCCAACACCACAGTTCAAAAGCATCAATTCTTCAGTGCTCAGCTTTCTTCACAGTCCAACTTTCACATCTAAACATGACCACTGGAAAAACTATAGCATTGACTAGATGGACGTTTGTTGGCAAAGTAATAGCTCTGCTTTTAACTGGTCCCAAATATAAATTGTTTGCCAAGGTATTCACCTAGCAATGTAAAACCAAAATTCAGAAACAGCTAACACACAGTTCTGCAGGAAGGCATTTCTGCTGGACCATCTAAAGTGCGATTCCCTGGTGGCTCAGTCAGTAAGGAATCTGACTGCCATGTGGGAGACCTGGGTTCGATCCCTGAGTTGGGAAGATCCCCTGGAGGAGGGTATGGTGATCCACTCCTGTATTCTTGCCTGAAGAATCCCCATGGACAGAGGAATCTGGTGGGCTGCCGTGCATGGGGTTGCAAAGAGTTGAACAGGATTAAGGGACTAAGCACAGCACATCCAAGAGTGCAGTGCAGGTCTAGACAGTGGGCCTTTTGTGATCAGAGCAGTTTCTTCACTAGGAAATTGGGTTATTTGACTCTAGATTGTAGAATAATAAGGAAACGAGGAGAACTAAATTTCCAGGTGCCCATGGAGTGATACTGGCCAGAAGGGAAGAGATGGTGCCGTGGCTTTGTCCCAGTTCTGCTTTTTATCAGGTTTATGTATTCTAGCTTTTTTTTTTTTTTTACAAAACCATGTTATAAAGACTTATTTTTATGTATATACAGAGGAAAATAAGTAAAGCAAATATGGCTCAGTGTTTACAATTGGTAATTCTATAGGTAAATGCTATATGGGTGTTATGTACCCTTCACCTAGAATCACCAATTGTACTATTCTGGCAACTTTATGTAGGTTTAAACTTTCAAAAAAAAAAAAATGTTAAGGGACAAAACAGAGTAAGCATTATAGTAAACTTGTTTTCTTGTCACAATCTTAGAAATACAGCCAGAGGGGTTTTGTTTTTTTTTTTTAAACACTCATAAACACGTGTTTTCAGTTCACTTCCCGTCTGAGTAAAATTGGCTCTGAAAGGCCTCAAAACACAGCAATATAGAAACATTTTCTTTAAAGCCCCACAAGGGGTCAGCAAATTGTTTTCTGTAAAGGGCCAGATGATAAATAATTTAGGCTTGGAGGACCACTATGGACTCTGCCACATATTCTTTAATTTTTTTTTAACTAAAAAAAATGTAGAAATATTTTTTTTAAGCTTAAAGCCTCTTCAAAAATAAGCTGCAGGCTGGATCTGGCCAGCATGCCATGGCTTCCCTGGTAGAGAGTAGTTGCCAGATCAACAGCCACGTTTCAGATATGAGGGGGTGTGTCCTGTGCTGTGCACATCTGGAGCAGAAGCTGCAGGTGGAGTCGCCACCTGATTAAATTTTCAATAATCCACTTTCATTCTTCAACACCCATCTGTTTTCTATATAGGCACAGCAGGTGATTTGAATGCCAGCAACACCCCTGCATTTTTTATGTCCTTGATGATGGCAATAAGTCCTGCAGTCCTTCCAGGAATGTGGCATTGCCTTTGGTTTACTATTTTTCAAAGGCAGAGCCTTTTGAATCAGGGGAGGGAAAGATTGGGAATTCGGGGTTAGCATGTGCAAATAATTATATACAGGATGGATAAACAACAAGCCCAGAGTTCTGTATTCATTATCCTGTGACAAACCATAAAGGAAAAGACTGTGAAAAAGAATATGTATATAAGTGTATAAATGAACCACTTTGCTGTACAGCGGAAATTAATACAGCATTGTAGATCAAGTATGCTGCTGCTGCTAAGTCACTTCAGTCATGTGTGACTCTGTGCGACCCCATAGATGGCAGCTCACCAGGCTCCTCTGTCCCTGGGATTCTCCAGGCAAGAACACTGGAGTGGGTTGCCATTTCCTTCTCCAGTGCATGAAAGTGAAAAGTGAAAGGGAAGTCGCTCAGTTCGGTCTACTTCAATAAAATGTGAAAAACAAAAAACAAAGGCAGAGCCAGTTTCAGGGCCTTCCATTTAACCATCCCTGTTAAATGGCCCTCACACCACATTCAGGTGACATGTGGAAATCCCGAGAAGTGCTATACATTATTTCTAATTACCCATTCCAGAACCAGGAAAATAATCACAGAGATAGGAGAGCTGCTGTGAGATGGACTTGAGACCAAACGCTATGGCTTATTTGACCTGCTAGCTCCTTGCTCTTTCTGGTGGACCACAGAAAGTACTGTAAATTTTGACCCAATGTCCATAAATCCTTAATATCTGATTATTTTTTCTTCCCCAAAGACTTCATCCTGGTAACAGGACAACAGGACACTTAAAGGCCAGCAAAGATGATTTACACTCTATTTTTTTTCCTTTGCTGTGTAGTAGCATCTTTAATTAAAAGATGCTTAATTAAAATTAAAAGATGCTTAATTAAAATTAAAAGACGCTTACTCCTTGGAAGAAAAGTTATGACCAACCTAGATAGTATATTCAAAAGCAGACACATTACTTTGCCAACAAAGGTCCGTCTAGTCAAGGCTACGGTTTTTCCAGTGGTCACGTATAGAGGTGAAAGTTGGACTGTGAAGAAAGCTGAGTGTCGAAGAATTGATGCTTTTGAACTTTTGTGTTGCAAGAAGACTCTTGAGAGTCTCTGGGACTGCAAGGAGATCCAACCAATCCATTCTGAAGGAGACCAACCCTGAGATTTCTCTGGAAGGAATGATGCTAAAGCTGAAACTCCAGTACTTTGGCCATCTCATGCGAAGAGATGACTCATTGGAAAAGACTCTGATGCTGGGAAGGATTGGGGGCAGGAGGAGAAGGGGGTGACAGAGGATGAGATGGCTGGATGGCATCATCGACTCTAGTGAACTCCGGGAGTTGGTGATGTACAGGGAGGCCTGGTGTGCTGCAATTCATGGTGTCACAAAGAGTCGGACACAACTGAGCAACTGAACTGAACTGAGCATGTTTTCGTCAATGGGACCTGGTTTCCCCTGAATTTGAGGGTCTCTGGATGTGTGAACCGGGAGTTGATTGAGGGCCATTGGCCCTCTTTTGGGGGATTCAGTTCAGACTTCAGTTTGTCAGGCTTGCATGCATGCTCTATCGCTCAGTCATGTCCAACTCTTTGTGACCACATGGACTGTAGCCCTCCAGGCTCCTCTGTCCATGGGATTCTCCAGGCAAGAATTCTGGAGTGGGTTGCTGTACCCTCCTCCAGGGGATATTCCTGACCCAGGGATTGAACCCATGTCACTGGCATTGGCAGGCAGATTCTTTACCACTGAACCAGGCCTGCAGCTGGAACTAATGGGAAACATACAGAAAAAAAAAAAAAATTCTGGAAAATGCTTTTCAGCCTAGTTCAGTAGATGCATAGCAAAACCATCTAATGTGGTTATTCACACAAAGCAGCACTATCCTGAATTGCATGTTTCGTTCCTTCACACTTTTAAAAAGTGATTTGTCATATATATATATATATCCCTACACAATGTTATTTAGTTTTGCATGTCTAAGCAACAGTTAGAACTGGACATGGAACAACAGACTGGTTTCAAATAGGAGAAGGAGTACGTCAAGGCTGTATATTGTCATCCTGCTTATTTAACTTATATGCAGAGTACATCATGAGAAACACTGGACTGGAAGAAACACAAGCTGGAATCAAGGTTGCTGGGAGAAATATCAATAACCTCAGATATGCAGATGACACCACCCTTATGGCAGAAAGTGAAGAGGAGCTAAAAAGCCTTGTGATGAAAGTGAAAGTGGAGAGTGAAAAAGTTGGCTTAAAGCTCAACATTCAGGAAACGAAGATCGTGGCATCCAGTCCCATCACTTCATGCGCAATAGATGGGGAAACAGTGTCAGACTTTATTTTTTTGGGCTCCAAAATCACTTGCAGATGGTGACTGTAGCCATAAAATTAAAAGATGCTTACTCCTTGGAAGAAAAGTTATGACCAACCTAGATTGCATATTGAAAAGCAGAGACATTACTTGCTTTTTCCAGTGGTCATGTATGGATGTGAGAGTTGGACTGTGAGGAAGGCTGAGCGCTGAAGAGTTGATGCTTTTGAACTGTGGTGTTGGAGAAGACTCTTGAGAGTCCTTTGAATTGCAAGATCCAACCAGTCCATTCTGAAGGAGATCAACCCTGGGATTTCTTTGGAAGGACTAATGCTAAAGCTGAAACTCCAGTACTTTGGCTACCTCATGCGAAGAGTTGACTCATTGGAAAAGACTGATGCTGGGAGGGATTGTGGGGTAGGAGGAGAAGGGGACGACAGGATGGAATGGCTGGATGGCATCACGGACTCGACGGACATGAGTTTGAGTGAACTCCAGGAGATGGTGATGGACAGGGAGGCCTGGCGTGCTGCGATTCATGGTGTCACAAAGAGTCAGACAAGACTGAGTGACTGAACTGAACTGAACTGAAGCTCTGTATAATACTATGTGAACTCTTTTGCAACTTTTTTTTTCAATCAAAATTATTTTTGAGATTAATTATCCTAGTTTTAATTGTCTCAGAAGCAGACCCTGAAACAGGATCTGAGTGAAAGTAGTTTTTGTGGAAGTTTCTAACACCATTGGATAAACGGACTGATACAGGTGGGCAGAGGCAGCTGTTAAAGGCTGTGTATTAAAGCATCAAGCTCAGCGGGTGACTGAGACTTAACCGTGTAGGGGTGCAGACACTTTCTGCAGAAGGCTCTGGCAGCTGAAGCTTGGCTGAACTCTCTCTCGGAATGACTGAGACAACCTTGAGAGGGCAAGTAACTAAAGTTTATTTCTTCTCAGAGAACCAAATGTAACATTCAAGGAATACACTTGGAAATTTTGACTCCAGGTGACACTGCTTGGGTTCCCCAGGTGGTGCTAGTTGTAAAGAATCCACCTGTCAATGCAGGGGACATTTCAGAGATGCTGGCTCAATCCCTAGGTATCCTAGATTGCATATTGAAAAGCAGAGACATTACTTGCTTTTTCCAGTGGTCATGTATGGATGTGAGAGTTGGACTGTGAGGAAGGCTGAGCGCTGAAGAGTTGATGCTTTTGAACTGTGGTGTTGGAGAAGACTCTTGAGAGTCCTTTGAATTGCAAGATCCAACCAGTCCATTCTGAAGGAGATCAACCCTGGGATTTCTTTGGAAGGACTAATGCTAAAGCTGAAACTCCAGTACTTTGGCTACCTCATGCGAAGAGTTGACTCATTGGAAAAGACTGATGCTGGGAGGGATTGTGGGGTAGGAGGAGAAGGGGACGACAGGATGGAATGGCTGGATGGCATCACAGACTCGACGGACATGAGTTTGAGTGAACTCCAGGAGATGGTGATGGACAGGGAGGCCTGGCGTGCTGCGATTCATGGTGTCACAAAGAGTCAGACAAGACTGAGTGACTGAACTGAACTGAACTGAAGCTCTGTATAATACTATGTGAACTCTTTTGCAACTTTTTTTTTCAATCAAAATTATTTTTGAGATTAATTATCCTAGTTTTAATTGTCTCAGAAGCAGACCCTGAAACAGGATCTGAGTGAAAGTAGTTTTTGTGGAAGTTTCTAACACCATTGGATAAACGGACTGATACAGGTGGGCAGAGGCAGCTGTTAAAGGCTGTGTATTAAAGCATCAAGCTCAGCGGGTGACTGAGACTTAACCGTGTAGGGGTGCAGACACTTTCTGCAGAAGGCTCTGGCAGCTGAAGCTTGGCTGAACTCTCTCTCGGAATGACTGAGACAACCTTGAGAGGGCAAGTAACTAAAGTTTATTTCTTCTCAGAGAACCAAATGTAACATTCAAGGAATACACTTGGAAATTTTGACTCCAGGTGACACTGCTTGGGTTCCCCAGGTGGTGCTAGTTGTAAAGAATCCACCTGTCAATGCAGGGGACATTTCAGAGATGCTGGCTCAATCCCTAGGTAAGGAAGATTCCCTGGAGGAGGTCATGGCAACCCACTCCAGTATTCTTGCCTGGAGAATCCCATGGACAGAGGAGCCTTGCGGGCAAGTCCAAGGGGTTGCAAAGAGCTGCATACGACTGAAGCAACTCAGTATGTCACTACTTACTGGAAAAAAAAATAGATGAATCTATTTGAATCTGTCTGTTTTCTCATATGCAATATGGAGGTATTAATTACACTTATTTCATAGGGTCATTATGAGAATTAAGCATGGTCATCAGTGTACAACACGCTCCATATGTGTCGGAGTGCATCTCTGTTTGTGTTGCCCTCCTGCCAGCACACATCTGGGCTCCCTTCCCAGCCACACTCCGTGGCTGGAACACTGCGATACCAGCCAACCGGATGTGAGTGAAAAATGACTTGTAACATTTCCAAGCCTGGTGCAGAAGAAGAGTGTGGTTCACCCCATGCTCTGCGGCCATTCCAGCAGGCTGGAGGAGAGACAACCCCTAGGGAAAACTTGGAAAGTAAAGATAGCGGAAACTTTCTTAGCCTGGATCCAGAAATGATGGCATGAGAGTGAACCGCATTATGCTGTTGGCTGACAAGTACAGTTGGGCAGGCTAGAAACAGACTTATCTGTTTTTTTTTTTAAACTTTATATATTTGGGGACTAATTACAATTATAGAAACTTGCGTTAAACTAAATAAAACACTATTATTTTGAAATCCATGACAGGAGGCAAGTTTCTTATGCCCAACCCTACGGAGAGTCATTGTATTTATGACACTGAATGACACTATAATGGATTATGAAAAATGTTCACTGCATATCTACTTTGTGTATAATGAAAATACATAAAGGATTTTGGAACTTAGTTTGTAAAAGCAAGCATTAAAAAAAGTACAGGAAGCTCAGCTCAGTGCTCTGTGATGGCTTAGAAGTGTGAGATTGGGGGGATGGAGCTGGGAAGGAGGTCCCAGAGGAAGGGCATGTATGTATGCATGTAACTGATTCACTTCATTGTACAGCAGAAACCAATATGATGTTGTAATTACACTCCAAATATATATATATGTATGTATGCTGCTGCTGCTGCTAAGTCGCTTCAGTCGTGTCCAACTCTGTGTGACCCCATAGACGGCAGCCCACCAGGCTCCCCCGTCCCTGGGATTCTCCAGGCAAGAACACTGGAATGGGTGGTCATTTCCTTCTCCAATGCATAAAAGTGGAAAGTGAAAGTCAAGTCGCTCAGTCGTGTCTGACCCCATGGACTGCAGCCTACCAGGCTCTTCCATCCATGGGATTTTCCAGGCAAGAGTACTGGAGTGGAGTGCCATTGCTGTCTCCATATATATGTATATATATAAATATATAAATAATTACTCTTGAGAGTCCCTTGGAGAGTGAAGAAATCAAACCAGTCAATCCTAGAAGAAATCAACCCTGAATATTCACTGGAAGGACTGATGCTGAAGCCGAAGCCCCAGTCCTTTGGCCACGTGATCCAAAGAACTGACTCACTGGAAAAGACCCTGATGCTGAGAAAGACTGAAGGCAGGAGGAGAAGGGGCAACAGAGGATGAGATGGTTGGATGGCATGACTAATTCAATGGATATGATTTTGAGCAAACTCCGGGAGACAGTGAGGGAGAGGGAAGCCTGGCATGCCACAGTCCATGGGGTTGCAGACGGTCAGACATGGCTTAGCAACTGAAAAGCAACAACAAAGAACAATGAAGCAGTGTCTCAATTATTTATTATAATTTGCTTCTCAGAGTTTTATAATATTTACGATTATGCCATGGAACTACCCAAAGGATATTGGTATGCCAGAGAATGAACCCAGAACAAATACTGTGTGATCTTCTTTATAAGTGGAATCTGACAAAAGTGGAGAGTAGAATGGTGGTTTCCAGGTGCTGAGGAGTGGAGGAAACGGGGAGATCAGTCAAAAGGAACAAAGTTTCAATTATGCAGGATGAATAAATTCTGGGGAGCTAATGTATTGCATGGTGACTATCACTAATAATATTGCATTATATACTAGAAATTTGCCAAGAGAGTAGATTTTAAGTGTTCTCCCCACACACAGAAGGAAACTATACAAGGTGAAGGATGTGTTAACTACGTGACTGTGATAATCATTTCACAATGTATATACATATCAAAATATCACCTTGTATATCTTACAGACATACATGTTTATTTATCAATTATACTTCAATAAAGCCAGGAAAAAATTTTGCTTTTCAGTTACATAACAACTACTGATGGTGCCTGCAGGATTTATCCTTAGGAAAAGATGTTGATTTATTCCTATATCCAGTTTCTTCACTGGTCCCCAAGTTAGTAATCCAATTTTCCTTGCCAGTGATTGAAACCACCCACCCATTAGGAATGGGCTTGGGGCATATTTTCTGTCATTTCTCCCCTCAGAATGCTTACTCTCAGAACAAAAGACACACAGGAAGAAGTTTCTCATCTTCCTGCTGATTGCTGTGGAGTCAGCATGAGACTTCTGGAGCTCTGGCATCCATCTTGTGTCTATGAGACGCTACGCTGAGAGCCACTCAGGCAGTGTGACAAGATGAAGAGAACTTTGAGCTTAAGCTCACTGGGCTCTCCACCTGCTCTCCTTAGAACGTCTTGCTATGTGAGATAAAGCATTTTTATCACTGTGTAAACTGGCTTGGGATGAAATTTTCTGTTACTGTTAGCTGTATGCATCTTAAATCTTCCACTATCTTCAAAATGTTTATGAAGAACATTTTGTTTATGAAGAACAGGTAGGTACAAATAAAACACAAACACTTATCTTTTGATTAATTTTCCAAATTTATTCTCATTTAATCTCTATTTTTCTAGTATTTAAATAAAGAGGAGAAAAAAATAATTGAAACAGACATATTTAAGAAAATAAAAATTTTATACCCTTGTTCCTAATTTAGTGTGGTAAGGATGAGTAGTAAGGGAATTTCTTCCCAGGATGAAGGTACAGATAATCACTGTCATATTGATCAAGGGAGATACCAACTTCATATTCATAGATGTGTTTCTGCTTTATGATCCTTCAAGACTGACTAGCAAGTTTAGAATTTCTGACAACTGAGTCAAAGTTGAGCAATCTTCTTAATATGCACATGAATAAAATAAGTCACTTTTGGAGGGTAAGAAAAATAATGCCTAACTTACTTATTAAGTGTATACTTTTTTTTTTTTTCAGCAGATCTTTTCAAAGTTAGCTTTTAAAGAAACCATCTCTTGCCCTGGTCTTGATGGAAGGCAGAAACTAAATCTGTAATGCCTGTGTGTGTGAATGTGTGCATTTCTCATTGCTGCTGGTGTATTTTCTGTTGGTTGGTTATCGTTATTTTGATACATACAGGTGCCGTGTGTGCTAAGTCGCTTTAGTCATGTCTCCCTCTTTGCAGCCCAATAGACTGTAGCCTGCCAGGCTCCTCTGTCCATAGGATTTCCCAGGCAAGAATACTGGAGTGGGTTGCCATTCCTTCTTCAGGGGATCTTCCCAACCCAGGGATCAAACTTGCATTTCCTGTGTCTCCTGCAGTGCAAGTGGATTCTTTACCTCTGAGCCACCAGGGAAGTCCTTTGTACCGCCGGATATGTGATATAAATTATACAGCAACTATTTCCAGAAAATTCTGCAGTCTGTTTTATCAGATTAAAAAGTCAATTTTTATTTTAATATACCACAAAAGTGTTATTTTTGAGAATAAAACTTAACATGTAAGTATACAGAAGTGGCTTAAACGTACCATTTTTGAGAAAATAGGTGAGTACCATCTAAAAACATTTTTGCCATACTCTAGTTAATGCCAAGAAAAGGGCCCAGAATTTTTACTGCTGTGTTATTTCAAGTTAAATAGAGACAGGATACAGCCAGGAATCAAAACCAGAGCAATAAGAGAGAGTTCCATGGACTGGAATCAAGTTAGGATGGGCATGGAAATAAGGAATTTGAAAACCGATTTTTTAAAAGGCTACAAACAGGAATGAGGTCAGGTATAAAGAAGGTTGGACGCAGTGGGGTTAAGGAAGTAAATGTTTCATGTTCACAGGTTAAACTGGACGGGCTGTGTGGAACCTTCATGACCTGTGGGACCTGGTCTTATCTCCTTCATCCAACACAAGCTCAGATGTTAACATTCAACATAACTAGCTTGGCATTTGTCTTGAAGTTATCGATGATTTATACTTATATGTGCCTCTCCAGATGTCTTACTAGAGTTCTTTTTAAAACAAACTATTTTTAGACCTGTATTTTAGACACATATTTTAAACTGTATTTTTAGAACTGTATTTTAGTGTTAGGTTCACAGCAAAACTGAGTGGTGAGTATGGAGATTTCCTGTCCATCCTCTTCGCCTCACCAGAGCACAGTCTCCCCTGTTATCCACATTCCCAGCCAGAGTGGTACATTTGTTACTAAGTATAAACCTACTGGGGTTCCCTGGTGGCTCAGATGGTAAAGCATCTGCCTGCAATGCAGGAGACTTGGATTCGATCCCTGGGTCAGGAAGATCCCCTGGAGAAGGAAGTGGCAACCCACTCCAGCATTCCTGCCTGAAAAATCCCAGGGTCAGAGTAGCCTGATAAGTTACAGTCCATGGGCTTGCAAAGAGTCAGACACAACTAAGAGACTTCACTTCTCTTCACGAAACTACAGTGACACATGAAAATCATCCAAAGTCCATAGTTCACCTTTGGGTTCACTCTTCATCTGTACATCCTATGGGGTTGGATGAATAGAAGTATCCAAGCATTTCTCCATCACTGTGGGATCACACAGAGTATTTTCACTGCCAAAGTCCTCTGGGCAGCATCTATTTACTCCTCTCTCCCCATAACTCCTAGCAATCACTGGTGATTTTACTTTTCCGGATTGGAATCATATAGTATGGTAGTGCTTTCAGATTGGGTCCTCTCACTTGGTAATACGCATGCAAGGTTCCTCCATGACTTTTCATGGCTTGACGACTCAGTTCTTTTTAGCCCCAAATAACATTCCGTTCTCTGAGTGTACCACAGTCGATTTATCCATTCACCTTCGGAAGTACATCTTGGTTGCCTCCAAGTTTGGGCAATTATGAACAAAGCTGCTAGACACATTCATATGCAGGTTTTTTGTACACACATAAGCTTTCACCTCCTTTAGGTAAACACCAAGGAACACAGTTGCCAGATCATAGGGTAGAAAGTATACTTCGTAAGAAACTGTCAAATTGTTTTCCCAAGTGGCTGCCCATTTACATTCCCAACAGCAGTTAATAAGGGTTCTTATTAATCCACATCCTCACGAGCATTTGGTGTTGTCAGTGTTTTGGATATTCCACAGTCTAATAGGTGTGTAGTTTTAATTTTTAATTGTTTCGGTTTGTGTTTCCCTGATGATATATCATGTTGTCAGTCAGTCAGTCAGTTCAGTTGCTCAGTCGTGTCCAACTCTTTGCGACCCCATGGACCGCAGGACATGTTGAGTATGTTTTAAATGCTTATTTGCTATCTGTATATCTTCTTTCATGAGGTGTCTATTCAGATCATTTGCCCATTTTCAGACTGGGCTGTTTGCTTTCCTACTGTTGAGTTTTAAGAGTATTTGCATATTTTGGAATCCATTCTTTTATTAGCTTTGTTTTTTGCAAATGTTTTCTCCCAATTTCTAGCTTGTCTTTTCATTCTATTGGCAATATCTTTAATGATGCAGAAGTCTAAATTTTAATAATTCTAACATCAATTATTTTTTCATTAATCATGCCTTTGTATCTTTAAAGTCATTGTCATCCCCAAGGTCATGTAGACTTTCCTTATATTATCTTTTAGGAATTCTATACCTTTGCATTTATTTCTGTGGTACATTTTGAGTTAATTGTGAATGCTATAACCCAATGACTTTTTAATATATATTTTTATATTTTATTACATGGAATCCTTACAGATTACTGAATAATTTGTCTGGTATTAGGCAACAGTATTTTAGAAAACATGTCACATAAGTAAGAGACAAAGGTTTAGTTTTCAGTTAGTCATAAAGAAAAGTCAAGACCTTGGTACTGGCTTAGTTAATTATCTACTCAGATTTGATCATTCTAGTTCACTCTTCTTAAGACTAATGTTTTAGAGGAAATTTCCAAAGTTAGGGAACCAGTCAGAGAACTTGCTTTTTGATAAAATTAACAGTTGCTTAAACAATATTCCCAACTCTTATGAACAAGATGTTATTATGCCCCATCTTATAGATCAGGAAACTTGAGTAAACAGATTTTAACCTATTTGTACGAGATCTAAAATCTAGAATATGATGGTCACCAAAACTCATTTTCCCTACAGCTTCCCAATTTCTCTCAGTGTAGTAGGAACTTAGAGCTGTCCATTTTCAAATTCCTCTTTTTCCTTTCTTGGCTGATTCCTACTCAGTTGTATTTTTCTCAGTGTATGTGATCTTCTCGTCAGTGATTTTTACTACTGCTTTGTCCTAAAACAAGGTTTCATTTCCATCACAAGAGAGTCCCTGCTTTGTTTGTTTATTTACTCCTCCAATATTTTATTGGAGAGAGAAACTCCTAAAGAAATCACTCACATGCTTTAATCACTTTTGTAGGAAAGAGGTAATGAAATGTCAAGTGAGAGCCATCAAGTTAAGCTCATTTGTTAATCTATTTAGTCATCTGGCTGAAAGAATAAGAAAAAGAACCCATCCATCTCTAAGCAAATTTTACTAAAACAGGTATTTGTTTAGCACTGTACTCTCTACATGTTTTGCAGAAAACAATAAAATTTTTTATACAAACTTTTTAGCATCACTAAGTTTGCAATCTATTCTGGAGGGTAAGACAAACAAAATACACTGTGTTATTCAACCGCAAGGTCCTATACTTAGACCCCAAGTGTAATAGTAGCATCTAGACATTTAATGTCTACATGCCCATGGAAGAGGGCATGGCAACCCACTCCAGTATTCTTGCCTGGAGAATCCCCATGGACAGAGAAGCCTGGAGGGCTACCATCCACAGGGTCACTAAGAGTTGGACACAATTGAACAAATAAGCACAGACTTTAAAAACAATTTACATGTTATATAACTTCTGATGATTACTTGTTCTAAATTATTTCATTATAGAATAACTATATACTTGAGAAATAGGTATAATTACCATTCAGCTTTACAAATGAGGTATCTGAGGCTAAAGTAAAATAAACAATGTGCCCCGTGTTATAGGAGTAAACATTTAAGCCAGAACTCAATTGCAAAGCTTTTCATTATGCTTTCATTGCACACTTCTGAAGAATTTCATGGATTACAACAGTTGGGGTAGGTTTTTGAAGTGAATATTGGATAAGAAATGATTGCCAGGATTTAAATGAGCATTGGTAACATTGCTCATTTAAAGAATGAAAGGAAAGAAATCCAAATCATAGAATAAAATAAAGCAGGTCATGAATCAATGTGCTGCTAGTAATACGTGAATTACTGTGCAAACCTGAAAGGTTTATGACTGAGAGTAATGGTGAATAATACTGTATTGTACAAATAGCAATCAACACTGGTTGTTGATTTGCAGTTTCAGCTTGTAACACTATGTCGTTTACTGCTTCTGAATTCTTGAGATGTATTGATATATAATCTGAGTATATATAAAGAAATGATGCTGAAAATTGCTAAAGGCAACATGATTCATGGCTGATATATTTCTGAAACAGTATAATTATTGAAATGTACATTCTATTTATTCAGATTTTTATTCTTTCTTTAGTTGAAGGTGAAATATGATTATCTCAAGGGACCCAGAGTGATGTGATATATACGAAGAGAAAAAAAAAAGTCATAGAATCTAAAAAATCATCAGTGGATTAGTGATTTACTGACAAGACTGGCAGAAAGTTGGCTTTAGGAGATTGGGTAGCCAGCAGTTTCACACGAATAATAATAAATCTAAATTATAGGAAAGGAATGATGACTTAATTCACATTATACTATTTGTTCCAAAGTTTTCCACTTGGTTGAAATATTAGTACTCTGAATAAAAACTCTGAAACTAATATTGTTCAAGGACATCCCCTCTGATTCCTTATTTTTCCTCCTTAGTGATGTATGTATATATTAGTTGCTCAATCATGTCTGACTCTTCGTGACCCCATGGACTACAGCCCATCAGACTCCTCTATCTGTGGGATTCTCCAGGCAAGAATACTGGAGTGGGTTCCCATTCCCTTCTCCAGGGGATCTTCCAGACCCAGGGATCAAACTCAGGTCTTGCACATTGCAGGCAGATTCTTTACCATCTAAGCCACCAGGGAAGACTAGAAGCAACTATAAGGTAATAAAGTACATTTGAAATATGGTTACTTCTCAAGAATATGATAGCCTAGAGAATAAAAATTATTTTAAAACCCTTGGAAAATCCAAAGCAGCATAAGAATACCAAATGATTGGGCAAAGCTTGCTGATGGGGAAGAAGAGGGCAGTGACTATAATATGTGAAGCAATTCAGAATGTATTTCATTCTTTGAAAATCAAAAGGGTATAAGTAGTTGAATTCAAAGTATATCAGAGGGCTATAAAAAAAGGATGTGGGTTGTGTGTTTGTATGTGTTTGGGCCATGTTGGTGAAAATGCATAGAAAAAAATAAACAATTTCAGTTATTTTATTTTAAAAGTCTGTATAATAAATAAGTTGGGTAGATTGAATTCAGGTAGACTTTATCATCCCCTACACATTAAATGCTATATTTGGTATTAAGAATTTTTAAAGATTTAGACAATAGGGGCCCCTCTCAGTTTTGAGGGGGAAAAATATGTGGGAAATTTATATAATCAAGGTGGTTAAGACTATAAGGTGATTCTTCAGCTATTGAAGCACAGAAATAAATACAGCTTCCCTGACCTACACCTGTGCGCACTTTCAGGCGCATGAATGGGGGTTGAAAATTGCTTTGGGGTTTGTTGTTGTTTTCGAGGTACTGTTTTCATGACCTCTTTAAACTCTTTTTGTTCAAACTGTTGAAATTGTACCTTGGTGATAATTTTGAAGGTGAGAAAATACTTATCATAATTATTAGAACAAATTGTGAAAAGCTTATGTTTAGAGATAGACCCAGCACCAAGGAAATCTAGATCTATAAATTGCTATTATTCTGGTTGCTTGTGTGACTTAGCTGCTGCTGCTGCTGCTGCGTCGCTTCAGTCGTGTCCGACTCTGTGTGACCCCAGAGACGGCAGCCCACAGGCTCCCCAGTCCCTGGGATTCTCCAGGCAAGAACACTGGAGGAGACAACTTATCAAAAATGTTTATCAACTAAGCATTTTTAGAGTAGAAAGGGCCTCCCCCCCTGCCCTCTTTTTGTATACAGCACAGAGGATACGTTTTGCAATATGATATAGTAACCTAGTTACCCGTTCTGCATGTCACATAGCTTGTTATTAACCTGGTTATTGAAATAAGATAAATAGAATACTCTCAGCCTTCTGAAGAGGAAAGGAAATGCTTCAAGGTAATTCTTTAATATTTAACTAAAAATCTCCTCATTGGTAATAAATGATAAGTAATTTTTAATAGCTTGCCACGTTATATATTTTTCTCTCCACATCCAAGAGCAGGACCTTATCATAAAACAGACTGTTGTTATCTTATAATCTAATTAATAAATATGTCATTTAATTGTAGCCTTTTGTCAATAAAAATGATCAAAATTTGATTTCTCTGTCATTGGTCTTAAATCATAAAGAAATGCATTCTAATAACTTCTACTCTTTACTCCTTGCAATTATTTTGGTCTTATTTGCCGCTCATTTTGATCCTAGTTGAAATTTTAGGATCAGCTGCATCCAATTAATTAAAAATCAAGGTACAGCTTATGTTATTTTCAAGACGAAAGGAACTCTCTGGGGTGCTCAGAATTTCCTCCTGTTGTTTATACTCATTTTAAAAAATGGAATCCTGGCAGCAAATAATACCACAATCTGTAAGTAATAACCTGTTGGGATGGCTGGAGGGGCAGCAAATTGATGACAATGATGATAATCAATACTGTGGGAGTTGGTAATGTTACATGAATTATTTACTTTTATATTTCTTTCTTAGGGAAAAAAAAAGTTCAGTGGTTGAGCAAACAAATGTTCTCATTACATCCTGTCAGTCATCTATAACCACACATTGTTGGGTGGTTATTTAGAGAAAGATTATGTCTGGAGGAACAAGTACCAACTCAGTGACTTTTCAATAAAACACAGCAAAACTTTGAAAGAGCAGGTTTCTGGGGACAAATCAGCCCCTGTGGCTCCCCACTAAAGTTTATTATCTCTGAGCCATGCTGAGCAATATTTCGTAAATAAAAGAATAGCTCTGCACAGATCCTCTTGAAAGATTAGATAGGATATCAGGCCAGCGTGCTGACCTATGGTGACCAGCTGTATTTAAAATTATGAATTTGGTTATGAGTGAGCAAACTCTGGGTGGGTTCAGCTACCTTCCAATAGTCCTCTCCAGCTCTCCAGCCAGCTCAGGGTATTCTACTGAGAATCAAAAGGAAACAGACTATTAAGAAAGACAACTCCTGCTAAGAGGCAAGAGATCTCTCATGAGGACTCTACCCTCGCGACCTTGGCACCTCCCCACCTCCTACTGCCCATCAGCTCTGCTCCTGCTGCTGCTGCTAAGTCGCTTCTGTCCTGTCCAACTCTCTGCACTCCATAGACGGCAGCCCACGAGGCTCTCCCGTCCTTGGGATTCTCCAGGCAAGAATACTGAAGTGTGTTGCCATTTCCTTCTCCAATGCGTGAAAGTGAAAGTGAAAGTCAAGTCACTCTGTCGTGTCCGACTCTTTGCGACCCCACGGACTGCAGCCTACCAGGCTCCTCCATCCTTCCTCTCCAGCTCTCCAGCCAGCTCAGGGTATTCTACTGAGAATCAAAAGGAAACAGACTATTAAGAAAGACAACTCCTGCTAAGAGGCAAGAGATCTCTCATGAGGACTCTACCCTCGCGACCTTGGCACCTCCCCACCTCCTACTGCCCATCAGCTCTGCTCCTGCTGCTGCTGCTAAGTCGCTTCTGTCCTGTCCAACTCTCTGCACTCCATAGACGGCAGCCCACGAGGCTCTCCCGTCCTTGGGATTCTCCAGGCAAGAATACTGAAGTGTGTTGCCATTTCCTTCTCCAATGCGTGAAAGTGAAAGTGAAAGTCAAGTCACTCTGTCGTGTCCGACTCTTTGCGACCCCACGGACTGCAGCCTACCAGGCTCCTCCATCCATGGGATTTGCCAGGCAAGAGTACTGGAGCGAAGTGCAATTGCCTTCTCTGGCCCATTAGCTCTAGACTTAGGATTTCAACGCTTGAATTGGGGGTGGGGGAAGGGCACAAACATTCAGAGCGTAGGTCATTTAAAGGAAGGTGAAAGCAATTCTGGCCACAGCATCAGTCGGCTCTGTCTGAAGAACGGGAATATAGTAATAAGGCTCAGGGAACGCGACCAGTTGATCCCTTTCCTGCCTTTCGATGAGACTAGCTCTCTAGAATGGTAAAATTTATAGACTACCATATTTCTCCAGATGTGACCAAAATGACTTTTTATTAGGCATGGAATGGCCTTTTCCAATGAAATCAGTTCCTGCTGACATTCCTTGTATCGGCATAGTTATTCTGTGATTAAATCAGTAGAACATTCTGTTTGTTTCACCTAAAAATCAGTCTCAGCTATTAAACACAAATTCTTAGTTAAAAAATCATGGTATTTTAATGTTCCAATGTAATATGGTTGATAGCACATGGATAGGCTATTTGTCCATGACAGTTAGTAGAAAGAACTGTAAAAGCCTTAACTAACATGCTAAGAAAAATACTTGCACTAATTTTCTGTAGAAAGAGCAAATATAAAGGTTATCCCCTAACGTAACTAGCTGAACCATTTTCACATGTTTTGTGATTTTATTTCTCTGGGGTAGGTTGCCATTTCCTTCTCTGAGGGATTTTCCCAACCCAGGGATCGAACCAACGTCTCTTGCATCTTCTGCGCTGGCAGGCAGATTCTTTACCAACAGTGCCATCTGGGAAGCGTGTAACTGGTCTTATCCTCTTAACAGGGCCTTTTACTGAGCAAAAGTTTCAAGTCTTAATTAGATACAGCTTTACAGTTTTTCCTTGCTTATTGTGCTTTGGGTGTCAAGTCGGAGCTCTTGTTGCCTAGTCCTAAATCGTGAAATTTTCTTCTTCTTTTTTTAAGTCTTATAATTTTACATTTGTCCTGGATTTATTTTAAATTAGTTTCAAAATAAAATGTGAGGTGTTGGTCTAGGTAATTTTTTTTGCCTATGGATGTCCAATTGCGCAGCACCATTTATTGAAAAGATTGTTCTTTGTTGAATTGCTGTTGCATCTTGGTCAAAAATCATTTGCGTGCATTTGGTGGATCTGTCTCTCGATTTGCTATTCTGTTTCAGTGATCTCTGAATCTGTCCACGCTACACTGTCTTGATTACTGTAGCTAAACGTAAACCATGACATTGGGAGCAGAGATTCCTCCCACTTCGTTTTTCCATTTCAAGATTGCTTTACTTGTTCTAGAATGTGTGATTTTCCACATAGATTTCTGAATAAGTTTCTGTATTTCTACAAAATAGAGTCACTGATTTTTATTTCCAGCCTATAGTCTGTGTGTGGGAGAGGGGAGAAGATTGGCGCTTTCATTTCGTTGTAGCTGCTTTAACTAAAGCTGATAAGTTGAGTTATTCTTTGAAACAGCTTCATTCATTGTTTCTGCCACTTGTGTTGCCTCACTCTTCTTAGAAGACTTGTCTAATAAATGAAACGTAAGCTAATACTGTGGGTGTAAAGGTTAAGTTCTGTATGTCATCTTCATCCCTATAAATGTTATGACCAGCTGAATTTTCTTTTATTCATTTTAAAATTGATTTCCTTATTTAGTCGCCATTACTCCTCTCTTCCCTTACCTTTTTGAGCCCACTTTAAAGGATTACGTGAATAAAGAGTTAGCAATAACAATAATTATAAATCATAAAATTTTAAAAGGACTATGCAGACACTGAACCTATTGCTTTAAATGTATTAGATATTCACTCAGTAATATTGAGGTAAATATCATTATTATAAATATAATATTCAAGATTTTTATTATGTTTCAGTAAAAGGGAGAAGGCGATGGCACCCCGCTCCAGTGCTCTCCCCTGGAAAATCCTATGGATGGAGGAGCCTGGTAGGCTGCAAGTTCATGGGGTCGCACAGAGCGGGACATGACTGAGCGACTTGACTTTCGCTTTTCCTTTCATGCAG
>SJYC01044211.1:0-17251 GCA_006408675.1 Madoqua kirkii | reverse complement strand
GAAATATTCGATATACATACTATATGTGTTTAAATGGTTCAGTATGATGGTTTGATTTATATATATTATGAAGTGATTGCCACAATAGGTTTAGTTAACTTTATCATCTCATATAAATGCAATAAAAATATTTCTCCCTGTGTTGAGAACATACAGAATCTATCCTGTTATCAGCTTTTCGTATACATCATACAGCAGTGTTTCATATGTTATACATCACATCCCTAGTATTTATTTATCTTATAACTGGAAGTTGTATCTTGTGACATTATTCCTCCAATTTCTCCTCCCTCCACCTCTCTGGTAACCACGAATCTGATCTCTTTTTCTATGACTTGGGTGAGTTTTATCTGTTTTTAGATTCCACATATAAGTGAGATCATGCTGTATTTGTCTTTGTCTGTCAGACTTATTTCATTTGGCATAATGCCTTCAAGATCCATCCATGTTGTCACAAGTGACAAGATTTCCTCCTTTTAAACAGCTGAACAGTAGTCCATTTTATATAGTGAAAGTGAAAGTGAAGTCGCTCAGTTGTGTCCGATTCTTTGCACCCCCGAGGACGTAGCCCACCAGGCTTCTACGTCCATGGGATTCTCCAGGCAAGAATATTGGAGTGGGTTACCATTTTTCTGATCTCTTTTTCTATGACTTGGGTGAGTTTTATCTGTTTTTAGATTCCACATATAAGTGAGATCATGCTGTATTTGTCTTTGTCTGTCAGACTTATTTCATTTGGCATAATGCCTTCAAGATCCATCCATGTTGTCACAAGTGACAAGATTTCCTCCTTTTAAACAGCTGAACAGTAGTCCATTTTATATAGTGAAAGTGAAAGTGAAGTCGCTCAGTTGTGTCCGATTCTTTGCACCCCCGAGGACGTAGCCCACCAGGCTTCTACGTCCATGGGATTCTCCAGGCAAGAATATTGGAGTGGGTTACCATTTCCTTCTCCAGGGGATCTTCCCGACCCAGGGACTGAACCCAGGTCTCCTGCATTGGAGGCAGATGCTTTAACCTCTGAGCCACTAGGAACGCAAAAATCATAACTAAAATTCTACATCTCACTTCATGGCTTTTGGGTTGGATTGTGGGTACTTGGAGTTAATTTTGGATATGATATTATGCTGAGACTGGTGATAAATGAGGAAAAAAAAGACTTCTGAATAAATTTCACATACAGATTTGTTTTTAGAAAATACAGGGATAACGCCACTGGATTTTTGCAAATGTTCACTTTAAATATAATCTTTAAAACTAAATATTTTGGTCAAAGCTTGAAAATAAGTCAATAAAAACAATGTGATTGTATGTAGTATATTATTATTTTGATAATAAAACCTACTGCCATATGTGAGTGCCAAAACCAGGAATTATTCTAGGTATCTTTATATCATGTAATCCTAACAATAACTTGAAACATTGTAAATGTTTAAATCCTTATTTTAAAGATAGGAATAAGAAAGCACAGTTGATCTGCCCCAGATGTCTCAGGGAGAAAATTTCAGGATTGGAATTTCGCTTGAGGTTGACTCCAAAAGCCTATTCTCTTTCCAACTTATTATGTCCCACTGGAAAGAACACAGCTTATTTCAGCATTTACTTGTAGAAGTATCTCCCACTAATTCATATTTGTAATGTCATATACCAAATCTTAGATTGTAGCGTTTTAGAAAATAGTATATAAAAATGGAACATGTTTGGATTGGTACCAAGAAAATGATTAACGGGATAAAAATAACCCAAAGCGATAGTATTAATTTAAGCAAATTTAAACTAAACATTGAGAAGTTAAGAATATGAGCTTCTTAGATTTTCAAAGCAATAACCTTTCCTGTTGCAGAAAGCATTTATATAAGACACTGATAATAATTAAAAAAAAGACTAGTCATATGTTATTAATGTCTCCAACTTACTGAATAATATGGTCTAATTTTTATATTAAAAAAATTTTTTTGATCCAGTGTTCCTGTTCCATTTGAGAAAAGAAGAAAAAGAGAAAAGAAATCAATTTTTGAATCGTCATACATGTTGAAGCCATGTGTCAATAGCAAATTAAATAGTCTCATGTGTTCAGTTTATGATGCTTTAGTAATTTTTCCTTCCTCTGCTTACGCTTTGTTTCAGCTACTTAGTTCACTGACAAATCTTCCCACTTCTCAGTTTATTTTTCCCGTTTCAAATCCAATTGATGTTTTGTTTTACAGATTTTGAGAAAACAATGTATGTCATCTATGTATTCACCCAGAACTGTGTATTAATTTTTTCTCAGTGTTGAGTAAAACATGTGGTTGTGGAAGTATCATGGAGATGGATTCTGATGGAAAAACCCAGCTGGTGTTTAGGATGCTACAAGTGAAATCAGAGCATAGGGTACTTAAGAGACAGTAGTTTCAAACTTGAATGATATAACACCCACCTTTAAAAGTAATTTTGAATAAAGAACTCTCATCATTCTTACGGTTGACTTTAATTTTATTCCTTTCTATGTATATAAATATTAAATTAGATATAGTAAGTTTGTGCCCTTTTAAAGCTATAAAACCAAAATTAAACTTTTATTAAAATTTTGAACAAAATGAAATTCAAAAACATAAATTCAAAAACACAAATAAAGAATCTGAAGCCCTTTTCTACTCCTCACTTCCCTGTTACTATCTTTCTTTATCTTAGGATGTGAATATAATGATATCTCTCCCAAGAAGTCTTTTTTAATCATCCCAGATACAGTGAATGATCACTCTCCCCTAGACCTCTGTGAGAATCACACATCTTTGTCTTGTGGAACTTATCTTGTAATATTTCATTACAGGGAATAACATTACCCTGAACTCTTTTCTGGCTCAGAGGTAAAGTATCTGCCTACAACACAGGAGATGCAGATTCACTCCCTGGGTTGGAAGGTTCCCTGGGGAAGGAAATGCCAGCTCACTCCTATATTTTTCCCTGGGAAATCCCACTGACAGAGGAGCTGGCAGGGTCGCCGAAGAGTGGGACATGACTTAGCCACTAAAAATAACAATATTACCCTATTCAGCCATATGTTTCTTGAGAACAGGAACCATATCTTATTTATCTCTGCACACCATAAGCCTTGAATGGTATATTTTTCACATAGTTACTTATTGCTGATTATAAAAATAATACATATTCATTTTTGAAAATTTAGAAAATAGAACTTTTTAAAGAAGAAATTTTAATCACCCATAGCTCCAGAGATAGCCACTACTAAAATTTCAGAGTATCTCTCTCCATTCCTTTATACTAATCATCACAGAAATGAATTAACAACATAGTTATTTTAAAGGGTAAATGTGTAAGGATATGTGTGTATTTGTAAGTGTATTATTGTTTTTATCCATTCAACCAGTGCTTTTGGTGTTATTACTATATACCAGGCTTTTTTAAAAAAGAATATTAAAATTATGCTATCTGTATGATTTAGTATTATGCTATTTTTACTTTCATTATATCAGGAGTATTTCCTCATATAATTATTATTCAAATATGAGTTTTATGACTAAATGCAATTATAAGTGAATCCTAAGCTCTCTATTTTAACAACTATGCAATTTTGGATGTATTATAACCTCATTCTATTTTTATATACATTTGTTTTGTGTAGATTAGTATCTTTCACATAAGTATTTGTTGAATGAATAACCTCATGTGTTATTTTATAAGGCTGTGTGTCTAAGAATATATCCATATGTTTGCATGGTTATTATCATTCCACCAATGCTTTTGGAGGTCTGATTGCATGCCAGTCATTGGATAATGTCTGGAAAAACAGAATTAAATGCAATTTCTGTACTAAAAAGGCTTAGATCTCTTAGAAAGACAAATGAGCCAACAATTATAGTACTTTAAGATAGAGCCCAGGGTACAGCCAATTCACTGATGAAAACTTAACAATAATGATGTTTTCAGTTTCCTTTCTAACTTGCATACATGTGTGTGTGCTTAGTCACTCAGTCGTGTCCAACTCTTTGCAACCCTTTAAACTATAGCCCACCAGGTTCCTCTGTCCATGGAACTCCTAGGCAAGAATACTGGAGTTGCTTGCCATTTTTCTCTTCCAGGTGATCTTCCCAACCCAGGTTTCAAACTTGTATCTCCTGTATTTCCTGCATTGCATGCAAATTCCTTACCTGCTGAGCTGTCACAGAAGCTTAATTTACATAAAGAATGAATGAAAGAAAGTGAAGTCTCTCAGTCATGCCAGACCCTTTTCGACCCCATGGACTGTAGCCTGATGGGTTCCTTCATCCGTGGGATTTTCCAGGCAAGAATACTGGAGTGGGTTGCCATTTCCTTCTCCAGTGAATCTTCCTGACCCAGGCATCAAACCCGGGTCTCCCACATTACAGGCAGACTTTACCATCTGAGCCACCAGGGAATCCTTAATTTACATAACCCTAAATAAATTAAGCTGAAGAAGGAAATGGCAGCCTACTCCAGTGTTCTTGCCTGGAGAATCCCAGGGACAGAGAAGCCTAGTGGGCAGCCGTCTATGGGGTCTCACAGAGTTGGACACAACTGAAGCAACTTAGCAGCAGCAAGTAAATTAAGCATTCAGCACCAGACACTTAAAATTAAGGGATGCAAAAACCCTTAGTAGAAAACATCATATATCTCATGCCTTTCTCTTTCTCACCACCCAACTTAGATTTCAGCTTTTGATTCTATGGATAGAAAACTTTTTGTGAGAGAGCTTAGTACCTTTTGCGAAATGAGCTCCTTTTGAACTGTCAGATGCCTTATTCCTTATTTTCACCTCCGCTTTCACCTCCCCACTGATGCCTTTGACTTTAATTTCTCTTACAGTGAACTAGGGATTAATTTTTGTTTTTTCTTCATGTAAATGTATAACTGGGGTCTCATATGAGATATTTTATAATTTTAATAAAAAAAGAGAGAAGACACCACTGTTCTTAGGCATAACGAAAATTAAGAAATTGAAAGTTTCCTTCAAATCATTGAAAACCTACTGAAGATGCAGAACATTACATATAATAAGTGCAGTAATTTATTTTCTCTAAAAGTACCCCTTGAGAACTAGTATATACCAAGCTTTGAGCTAGGTCCTAATACTATAGTAATGAAGAGTGGAAAGATTTCTTGCTCACATAGAAGTTATATTCTAGTGGATGATAGAAGTATACACAAGATGCCAAGTGTTATTAACTTAATTTTATTAACTTAATTTTTGTGAGATAACTTGTAAATAGAATTATGTTTGTAAGAACATCTTTAAATAATGTATATTAAATAAAAATTATAGTGCTAATGATTACATGGAGTCATTAACACTATAATTTTTTATATGGCTACCATAGAAGAACTTCTGGTTTCTAGTACAATAACTACTGGAAAAATATATGCCGAGATTCAAATTGAAATGCATATGACATTTATCTTCTTATGGAATGGATAGTGAGAACTAGAACACTGTTGTTACTCCCTTATCATTAGGTAAAATCTTACTCTTCTCCCTTTAAGTGTGGACTGGAAGCAACTCACTTAAAACCGAGGAGGAGTGTATTCCTTCTAAGCTGGGGATGGAGGAAGCTGCAAGGCTTCTTGCTGTTCTGGTGTCTTGAGACACTTGCCATCTGGAAGCTTCCTTTCAGCATACTTCCTCTAGAGAGCTACCATGATGTTAAAAGTCCAGGTCACGTGAGGGACGCCCATGCCGGCACTCGGTTGACACACTCAACTGGGCCAGGCGTCCAAGTCACTCAACCCAGGTCTCGGACCTCTGAGTGAAGTTCTATATGTGCAAAGAGGAAAGCAAAGAGATATTTGGGGGTAGGTATTAGAGAAAGAGGGCTTCCCTGGTGGCTCAGTGGTAAAGAATCCGCCTGCATTGCAGGAGACCTGGATTTGATCCCTGGGTCGGAAACATCTCCTGGGAAGGAAATGGCAATTTACTCCAATATTGTTGCCTGGAGAATCCTGTGGACAGAGGAGCCTGATTGGCTACAGTCCATGGGGTTGCAAAAAGATGGATGTGACTAAACACATACACACAAGACATAATCTTAGATCTCAAGGAGTCAGAGTCTTACAGTAAACTTTTCTAAATACTTCATTGTTTACTTGCCACTTACAGACTTTGTCCAGGAGAGATCTTTGAAAGCCAAAATTATTTAGCCTAGAATGCAGAGCCTTTCAAATATGACCTTAACTTCTCATACGTTTATTATTTTCTGTAGCACATTCCAACCAGAAATCTGGCTTTCCTAAAAAAACAAACAAACAAACAAACAAAAAAAACGGTCTATATTTCTCAGTTCAGTTCAGTTGCTTAGTTGTGTCCGACTTTTTGCAACCCTATGGACTGCAGCATGCCAGTCTTCCTTGTCTATCACTGACTCCTGGAACTTGCTCAAACTCATATCCATAGAGTCGGTGATACCATCCAACCATCTCATCCTCTGTCGTCCTCTTCTCCTTCTGCCTTCAATCTTTCCCAGCATCAGGGTCTTTTCCAAGGAGCTAGTTCTTTGCATCATGTGGCCAAATTGTTGGAGTTTCAGCTTCTGCGTCAGTCCTTCCAATGAATATTCAGGACTGATTTCCTTTAGGATTGACTGGTTTGCTCTCCTTGCAGTCCAAGGGACTCTCAAGAGTCTTCTCCAACACCACAGTTCAAAAGCACCAATTCTTGGGTGTTCAGCTTTGTTTATAGTCCAACTCTTACATCCATACATGACTACTGGGAAGACCATAGCTTTGACTAGACAGACCTTGGTCACCAAAGTAATGTCTCTGCTTTTTAATATGCTGTCTAGGTTGGTCATGGTTTTTCTTCCAAGGAACAAATGTCTTTTAATTTCATGGCTGCAAGATGACCTAAATTATCTCTGTTCTTCAAAATTCAACTCACTGTTTATAACCCAATTTAAATACTACTTCTCCATGAACTATTTCCTGACTGCCTTTCCAAATATGATACATTTTTCTGCTGAAACCTCAATAATAATTTGTGCCATCTCTTTATATTTCCTTCCCACTAGACTGTAAGTTCCTTGCAAACAAAGGCTACCTATTTTTATCTATATCCTATGTACCACCTAGATTGAAATATTCCACACAGGAAGCACTCAACAAATATTTACTGAATTGAACTGAGTTGAACACAGTGCCTTGAACTGGAGCTGCATCATTTGTTCATGAATGCATCGTGGATTTTAAAAGTATAAGAAAAAATTTGATATAGGTTGAATTTACAGAAATGGGGTTCCAGTTACTATCTGTTGACATTATTATTACAAAATGAATATTAGTGTATCAAAACTGTCAAGAAAGAGAAAAAAACAGCTGAAATGTGAATACAAGAATCTTATAACACCCATGAATCTAAATTTGCTGTATAAAGTTGATCATTTTTTAATTATTTGATATTAATGAATGCTTTTAAATCAACAAATTTCACCTCTAGGTATAGATTTTTAAAGAGTAAAGAAAAAGATGCCCTAAACTCATGAATGATCAATTCTGACTTCAAAATCCAATAAAATTCAGAAATTAAAGTATATTAACATTTGGAGTAAACCAAAGACAATGTAACATTCATTAGTTTCAGAATGAAAATCTCATTTTCTATCCTAGGCCACGTTATTTATTTGCTTAAGCCAAACAGACTCTTTAGAAGCTTCTGTCTTGCCTTATGTTCCTGTTCTCCTGGAAATACATAGTAATGAAGGTCCTTTAACAGATGTTCCTCTAGACATATTAAATTCCAAGGTTCACTGTTCATTTTGTTCACCACAGCTATTTTTATTACAGCAAATAAAAATAGGGAAGTACATAAGATCAAAGGCCAGTGTGCCTACTGTGGTGGTACACCTGGCTGATGTCATTAATAACACTGCCATAGCTAACTTTATTGAGTGCTCACAATGTGCCAGCTAGTCTTATAAATGCTTTACATATATTATTCAATCTGATTATCTTAACAACCTTGTAATGTGGTTTATTACTAGTCCCATCTTAAAGATGAAGAAACTGTGGTACAGAAATGTTTGTTGTTGTTTAGTCTATGAGTTGTGTCCAGCACTTTGTGACCCCAAGGATTGCGGTGTGCCTAGCTTCCCTGTCCATCAATATCTCCTGGAGTTTACTTAAACTCATGTTCATTGAGTCAGCAGGGTTCCTGATTTTTCTATGAAAACCCTGACTAACATTTCAGTTAAAGTGGAAACAAAAGATAGCTGAATCATTATAGTGCCTGTTACATATCTTTTCTGCAGTACTTATTTCTCCTCTATAATTGCTTGTTTTGTATCTGCTTGCTTGCTAGCATATATATGCCTCCATGAAAATTAATTATGCTGTATTTAGCTCTATTTATCTTCATTTTCTCAGCACCTAGCACAGTGTCTTACATGTAGTAAGCACTAGGTTAGTATCTATTGGATAAATGCATGTGTACATGAATGAACAGAAGAAAATAAGCTGATAAAGGGTCATGAATTTGCATAATTACTCTCCTGGCATAAAGGTATGAAAGTAAGCATAGGGGAATCTTTGAGTGATTTGGGGGCTCTTTAAGTGAAAAAGGTATGACCACAGTTGGCAACAGCACACACATTTTATTTGGGTGACACTTTGACAGTTCCTTCACAGCAGGAAACTAGAATCTACCATGAAGGGCCACCACTCAAAAGGGGAAGATGGAAAGGAAGCTTCCGGGGAGAAGCGGTAAAGAAGGGGAGCTTACATGTTTAGATTATGTGCTTCAGCAGCACTTGTGGAGAGTCTGCTCAGGTTGGAGAGCTCCAACTTGAGTCTTTATGTTTCTGTTGCTATTCAGTTGCTAAATCACATCTGACTCTTTGCGACCCTGTGAACTGCAACACGCCAGACTTCCCTATCCTTCATTATCTCCCAGAGTTTGCTCAAGTTTATATCCACTGAGTCAGTCTTCCCCAGTATAGCCTAGTCTTCCCCAGTATAGCCCAGGGCATTTACAGTCCCCAGCCCCTGGCACACACTGATCTACTTTAGGTCTCTGTGGATTTGCCTGTGTAGGACACTTCATATTAATGGAATCATACACGTCTGTGTCCGGCGTCTTTCGTGTGGTGTAACATTTATTCCATGTCGTAGTGCGTGGCTCTTTGTTCCTTTTTATGGTGGTATGATATTCCATGATATGGAAAGACTGCGTTTGGTTTACCTCTGCCTAGGGTGATGGGTTTTGGGGCTGTCTCCACCTTTGGCTATCATGGATATGCTGCTGTGAACACTTGTCTGCCAGTTTTTGTGTGGATGTATGCGCTCATCTCTCTTGGTTGGATACCAAGGAGTGGAATTGCTGGAACATGTGTTAATTCTATATTTAACTAATCGAAGGACTGCCGGATTGCTGTGCAAAGCAGCTGCACTGTTCTGTGATCCTGTGAGCAGTGTGTGAGGTTTCCAGTCTCTTCACATCCTCAGTAGTACTTCTTATTATCTGCCTTTAGGGCTTCCCTGGTGGCTCAGATGGTAAAGCGTCTGCCTGCAATGCAGGAGACCCAGGTTCGATCCCTGGGTTGGGAAGATCCTCTGGAGAAGGAAATGGCAACCCACTCCAGTACTCTTGCCTGGAAAATTCCATGGACAGAGGAGCCTGGTAGTCTACAGTCCATGGGGTTGCAAAGAGCTGGACATGACTGAGTGACTTCACTTTTTAAAATCTGTGGCCTGGTGCTAACAGATGCAGGGCAGTTATCTGGGGTGTACAAAGCAGATAGGCTCTTATTGTTCAGTTTCTAAGTCATATTCAACTCATTGCTACCCCATGAACTGTAGCACACCAGGCTTCCCTGTCCTTCACTCTCTCCCAAAGTTTGCGCAAACCCATGTCCACTGAGCCAGTGATGCCATCCAACCATCTCATCCTCTGCCACACCCTTACCCACCTGCCTTCAATCTTTCCTAGCATCAGAAGCTTTTCTAGTGAGCTGGGTCTTTGCATCAGGTGGTCAAAGTATTATGGCTTCAGCTTCAGCATCAGTCCTTTCAATGAATATTCAGGGTTGATTTCTTTTAGGATTGACTAGTGTGATCTCCTTGCTGTTCAAGGGACTCCCAATAGCCTTCTCCAGCACCACAATTTTGATTCTTCTGCACTCAGCCTTCTTTATGGTCCAGTTCTCACATCATTATATGACTACTGGAAAACCCAATTATCCATGCAGGTTCATTAGTTTTAACAAGTGTATCACACTGTGGGGAGTGTTGATGATGAGGAAAGCTGTGCATATGTTGAGACAAGAAGTATGTGGGAAATCTGTGTCTTTCCCTGAACTTTATTGTGAACCTTAAAAACCAAATGGTTCTCTAAAAAAATAAAGTTTAAATTAAAAACAAAAATAGGTTTGACCATATGGACCTTTGTTGGCAAAGTGATGTCTCTGCTTTTTAATATGCTGTAGGGTTGATTGTAGCTTTTCTTTCAAGAAGCAAGCATCTTAATTTTGTGGCTGTGATCAATGTCCACAGTGCTTTTGTAGCCCAAGAAAATAAAACCTGCCATTATTTCCACTTTTTCCCCATCTGTTTGCCATGATGTGATGGGACTGGATGCCATAATTTCAGTTTTTTGAATGTGGAGTTTCAAGCCAGTTTTTTCACTCTACTCTTTCACTGTCATCAAGAGACTCTTTAGTTGCTCTTCACTTTCTCCATTAGACTGATATCATCTGTATAAACTGAGCCTATTGACATTTCTCCTGGCACTCTTGATTTCAGCTTGTGATTCATCCAGCCCAGCATTTTGGATGATGTACTCTGCATATAAGTTAAATAAGCCAGGTGACAATATATAGCCTTGACATACTCCTTTTCCAACTTTGAACCAGTCTGTTGTTCCATCTTGGATTCTAACTGTTGCTTCTTGACCTGCATACAGGTTTCTCAGGAGGCAGGTAAGGTGGTTTGGTATTCCCGTCTCTGTAAGATTTCTCCACACTTTGTTGTAATCCGCACAGTCAAAGGCTTTAGTGTAGTCAATAAGATAGAACTAGTTTCTTTTTGTTTTGTGATACAGCAGATATTGGCAGTTTGATCTCTGCTTCCTCTGCCTTTTCTAAACCCAACATGTACGTCTGGAGGGTCTCAGTTCATGCACTTGAAGGATTTTGAGCATTACCTTGCTCGCAAGTGGAATGAGTACAATTGTACAGTAGTTTGAACCTTCTTTGGCATTGCCTTTTTTGGAGATTGGAATGCTCTAGCTGACTAAAAATCTGCATGTCTGGGCTATGTTTTAGACAATAGAGTTATAGTTAGTCACTAGTCATATCCAACTCTGCAACCCCATGGACTGTAGCCTGCCAGGCTTCTCCATCCATAGGATTTCCCAGGCAAGAATACTGGACTGGGTAGCCATTCCCTTTTGCCATGCCTTTCTCCAGGGGATCTTCTAACCCAGGGATGGAACCCACGTGTTGCATGGCAGGCAGATTCTTTAATGTCTGGGCCTTAGGTTGTATAAAAGGTGCTGATGGGCTATTGAGCTAATGGTCTCATCCTTCTGTGAAGAAATAAACAACCAAAGTGCAGAGATGATGTTTGGCTCATTTGTATAACAGTAAGTAAACAGGATATAAAAGATAATTCAAGAAAGAGAAGAAGTGATTTTATTGGCTTTTACCCAACATTATTTCATATACTTAATTTTTTCAAGCACATCAAGCTAAAAGATTAGATCATGTTAAGGAACAAATTTATACCAGTGTACACACACTCAAATTAATGATCATTTCTATGATTTGAGTTTCAGTGAAACCACAACTGAACAATAAATACCAGTCTCCATAGATTAAGAAATAAGCTATGAATGTTTTTATGAAAATTGATTATGAAATAAACTTTCACTTTTATTAATATAAAAAAGGAATATTATATGGGGAATTCATTATGGGAGAATGAATTAAACCTCTGAAGAAAAATGAATCATAATTGTACTTTTATTACTGTTCCACTATGTATTAGGAAAACTCACTCTAGCTTCTCTTTTAAGAGAGATTGTTTGTAATTGTTTAAAGTCATTTGAATACCTGTCATATATTATTTGAGTATCATCTATCAGAGTCCAAAGGGTCGCACAGAGTCAGATGTGCCTAAAGCATCTTAGCATAGCACATCTCCTACTGAGAGGAACTTGTATCTTGAGTCAAATGCTTAGGGTGCGTGTTTTTCACAGCCATCACTAAAGATGTCATGAGTCATAGACGCCAGCAAGGGAACCCCAAAGTCCTATCCAGTCACTGCACTGGACCTGGCTTTCTTAGTCCTGAGACTTATGAACTGCAAAGATAATGTCTCTGTTCACGTTATACTCAGTGCACAATGGTAGACCAGGGACTGGATAAACAAAGCAAACGCTTGTATTCAGAAATATGAGGAATGGAAGACGGGCAGCAAGCACGTGGTCTCCAAGCACTTTGAAAACTCACTGTGTGGTGATTGTGAGGATGAGGACTCTCAACTGTCTGTTTCTTGCAGTCCCTGGGTGTACTCTCAGGAAGGAACTTCCCTTCTATTATCCTCCTTGGCCACATCTGAAGTAGGTGTTGTAGAATATACCTTACATGGGGCCTGTGAAGCTTTCTCTTCACACTTTCTGCTTAAAGAAAGGTAGTAGCTTAAGGGAAATTTTGTCTTGAATGATGCCATTATTTTTTATTGTAGATTGTGGTTTCTCTCAGAAACTCATAGGGCTCCTTCTCTATTTGATTGCAATAAGTTCCAGGTACAAGCAACTCTGTCCATGGTTCTTTGAGAGACATAATTCACAGATCTGCTTTCTTTACTTTCTCTCCCCTTACCTCTCTCTTTAGACATGGTGGGGGCTGCACTGAGCTATCTGACTTCTGTGCAAAGGCTGAGCTTTCAATCTGATCTTTGTTCTAAGTTATTTTGGCCAATTGAAATATTTTAGGGTACATCATCACTATATTATATTTGCCCCGTGGCAGCATAATCAGCTCAGCAATTTTCAAACGGGGCAGAAGGCTATAACTTTAATTTGATCTTTGACACAATGTTAGATTTTAATGAGCCTTTGTCACTCAGAGTCTTTCTCAGCTGTATTATTTTCTGTTTAGGGTCTATAGCAGTTAGCTTTCTCAATATCACAAGAACTCGAGTGTTTGGACTCTCTCATTTCCTTCATGTCTCTTTGCAAATTAATTCTCTCATGACCAAAGATCTTTCCTTAAGGCCTTGACAGATGCAACCTAACACACTCCACTAATGCTCTGTTTTCTAATCTCTTCCTCTAAAGTTTGAATGTACTTGGTACATGGCTTGTTTCCCAAGTTACCAAAAACAGCATTTAACCAGGTATCTTTCTACTGGATAGCATAGAATGCCCTCTAGTCAACTGCCAGTATGAATTTTGTCATAACCTAGCTACTGGATCAATGCCACATGGCTTAGGTTTTTGTGACAGCAGTGCCTTATGCCAGCTTTCAATTGTGGATTAGTCAGGATATGCTTTGTAACACTGTGATGATGAGTTAACATTGAAATCTCAAGCTTTATACACAGCGGTTGGTTTCTTACTCTGGTAACATGTCCAAACGTGATCAGGCAGGGACTTCTCATCTACATAGCACCCGGGGACTTAATATGAGAGCAGCATCTCGATCCTCACCGTCAGTTCTTATTAGGGGCTTCCCAGGTGGCGCTAGTGGTAAAGACACTGCCTGCCAATGCAGGAGCCTTAAGAGACACAGGTTCAACCCCTGGGTCAGGAAGTCCCCCTGGAGAAAGGCATGGCAACCCACTCCAGTATTCTTGCCTAGAGATCCCGTGGACAGAGGAGCCTGGTGGGTTACACTCCAAAGGGTCTCGCAAAGAGTTGAACACGACTGAAGCGACGTAGCACACACAGTTCTTATTGGTCAACCAACGCAGCCATAGATAGTTCACAGAGAATTCGCATCTCTGCTTTGGCCCAGAAGTGGTAGAACTTTGTCTCCAAAGTTCTGGGTTGAACTTTGTATAAACATCAATATTTGTTAAAATTTTACTGTGTTTCATAACCACTGATAAAGCATACAAACATAGGTAAATAATCCTCCCAAGAAGATTTTCATTGACTCTAAATGTTTTGGCCTAGATTCTAGGCTAGTAATCTAGACTTTTGATATATAGAGTTTTGTCTAATAATGTGTCATGAGTTCTTCTAGAATCAGTAGACAGTTCATGATAACTGTCCCCATATTCCTACATTATTATATATAGCCTATATTAATAGTTACATAGTTGTTTAAGTGAAAGGAAAGTTTTTATGAAATCTAGTAATGTATTTAAAATGTAATTTAAAATGTATAAACATAGGTAAATAATCCTCCCAAGAAGATTTTCATTGACTCTAAATGTTTTGGCCTAGATTCTAGGCTAGTAATCTAGACTTTTGATATATAGAGTTTTGTCTAATAATGTGTCATGAGTTCTTCTAGAATCAGTAGACAGTTCATGATAACTGTCCCCATATTCCTACATTATTATATATAGCCTATATTAATAGTTACATAGTTGTTTAAGTGAAAGGAAAGTTTTTATGAAATCTAGTAATGTATTTAAAGTGTAATTTAAAATGTATTTCTGTTACTGAAGGTTTTTAGTTTAAACTTGTTCAAGTCACTTCAGTTGCTCAGTTGTGTCTGACTCTTTGCAACTCCATGGACTGCAGCATGCCAGGCTTCCTTGTCCATCACCAACTCCTGGAGCTTGCTCAGACACATATCCATCAAGTCAGTGATGCCATCCAACCATCTTCTTCTCCATCAACCCCTTCTCCTCCTGCCTTCAATCTTTCCCAGCCTCAGGATCTTTTCAAATGAGTCAGCTCTTTGCATCAGGTGCCCAGGGGTTGGAGTTTCAGCTTCAGCATCACTCCTTCCAGTGAATTAAACTTGCTGCTGCTGCTCCTGCTAAGTCACTTCAGTCGTGTCTGACTCTGTACGACCCCATAGACAGGGGCCCACTGTCTCTAGGATTCTCCAGGCAAGAACACTGGAATGGGTTGCCATTTCCTTCTCCAATGCATGAAAGTAAAAGCGAAAGTGAAGTCGCTCAGTAGTGCCCAACTCTTAGCGACCCCAAGGACTGCAGCCTACTAGGCTCCTCCATCCATGGGATTTTCCAGGCAAGAGTACTGGAGTGGGGTGCCATTGCCGTCTCCAATTAAACTTGCTACTACTTGGCAATATATTGTGTACTAAGTACCTGCTTAGTCGTTCAGTCATGTCTTTTTACGTGATATTTATGTACTTAATAAGATATTTCTAATAAAATAATTTTTCATGAGCCCTCCAAATTCAGTGCATTTGAAAGATGTATTAAAACTTTAACATGAAGCATTATGGGGAACATTTTTCTGTTTTTCTAGACTCACTGTGGCTATGTATAATGCTATTGCAAACAAACATTTTAAAAGCTTTTCATCTTATGTTTTGATGTCCCCCCAAAGAGTTTTAAATCTTTAAGGTCTTTTGTCTGTAATTAAAAAAATTTTTATTGGAGTATAGTTGATTTACTCTAAGGTTTTTAAAATTCTTTTGGAATAAGACATGTATATGAAGAAATAATATTACTAGTGTTAGTCAGTTTTGTCTGACTCTTTGGGAGTCCATGGACTGTAGCCTGCCAGGCTCCTCTGTCCATGGAATTCTCCACGCAAGAATACAGAGTGAGTTGCTTTGCCCTTCTCCAGAGGATCTTCCTGATCCAGGGATCAAACCCAGGTCTTCAGTATTGCAGGCAGATTCTTTACCATTGAGCTACCTGGGAAGCCTTCATTCAAATGAAATTGAGTGTTGTTCATAGTAAAGTATAATTTAAATTAAAATAATAGTTTCTGAATAAAACTTTCTTAGGAAAATTCTCCTGTGTTCCTCATCAGTGATCTTGGATTAGTTATCTAACTTCTCTGCATCTCAGTTTCCTCCTCTATAAGCTGAAATAACAATATGTTCATTACGGAGTTGTGGGTAAATTAAAGAAGACACTGGATGTATAAGCAGCTAGCACACAGTGTTGCTTAAAAAATGTTGGTCTTCTTCCACATCTTTTCCTAGTAATTTAATTGGTTTGTGGCTATTGCTGCAGAACACTGAGTATTCTACATCAGTGTTTCTTTTACAGTAACTTTAAAATATAAAACATGAAATGCAGTAGTTATCTCTGGTTATCAGCAAAACTAACTACTTAAAGTACATCAGCAATTTCCAATCATGAGTCAGTGGATGGGTGCTATCTATGACCACATGTTCAGTGTACAACTGAAAAAAATCAGGATAATAAATTTTTCATCAAGCTAAATTAATTTTGTTGAAATATTATTCCTAATTGTGTTGTGATTCAAATATTTTCAATGAAATTAAAGTAAAACTAGTAAAGTGTAGGGTCTTAAAATATCTTTTCATAGCAGAAGAAAGAAGTTGGGACTCAATTTTCTTTTAAAATTTCTTTTAAATATCAGCTTTGCCACTTACTGTGTGACCTAAGGCAAAAATTATTTGGCCTCTCCTTGCATCGTCTTCTCATCTGTAGAATGGAAATACCAAAAGTAACTAATTGTTGTTGTGGTTTAGTCACTAGGTCGTGCCCAACTCTTGTGACCCCATGGGCAGTAGTCCACCAGGCTTCTCTGTCCATGAGATTTCCCAGGCAAGAATAGTGGAGTGGGTTGCCATTTCCTTCTCCAGGGGACCTTCTGGGCCCAGGAATCCAGCCTGTGTTTCCTGCATTGCAGATGGATTCCTTACTGCTGAGCCAGCAGGGAAACCCACAATTAATTGTTGTTAAAATAAAATTAGATAATACATCAAAACTCTTAGAAGAGTTCTGGAACATGAGAAGGGTTCCAAGAATTACTAAATTATTGTCATAATCACTTGTCTATGAATCTAAAATGCTGGCAAGCATGCATGTAGTAATTCATCTTATGCCAAAATTACCTCTACAGTAAGGAAATCTTATATAGGCAGGTGACATAATACCTTAAAGTCAGAGATAGTCTTTGTTGACTTTGTGATTGAGTATCAAAAAATTTTAAAAATGAAAGAATTTTACAAAATACCCCTATTTTCTGTAATAAATTGAATAGTCATTGACCATCATTCATATATTATTTGGTGATTTTTAAAGCAGCCCTGTATTTATTTTTTGTATTAGATTATGCTTTGATGCTTATGTTAAGCCCAAGAAAAGAATTTATGAGTACATTATATATTTTACA
>SJYC01044209.1:0-11240 GCA_006408675.1 Madoqua kirkii | reverse complement strand
CTGACTCTTTGCGACCCCATGGACTGCAGCCTACCAGGCTCCTCCGTCCATGGGATTTTCCAGGCAGGAGTACTGGAGTGGGGTACTACTAGAGCAACCGTTTTTTAAAAAAGGAATGCTATCTGCAAGAGGGAACAGGGGCATATAGAGATTAATGCAACTAGTTAAATGCTATGAGGCAAACCTTTCTAAAAGAGGGGGGAAAAATCAAGGAAGGGGGAAAAAACCCATGGTGACATGTGACACCATGATTTTGGTGAATTTTGGTGTATCGGAATGCCCTTGAACCTGCATTTACAAGAAGAGAGATACAATAGGCATCCCAGCATGATGGAACTTCCTTGCATATGGTATACTGTTAAAGTTCAGTAGGATACAGAAGATGCTGTAGTTGTTACTAGGATCCAGAAGCACTGTGAGAGAGCAGCTATCCAGAGATGCCATCACTGGCTCCAGTCTGCTCAGTGCTCCTTCCATTGGGTTATGTCAGAAAGACCAGCCACAGTGCATGCACATGAGCAGAATTGTGCTTTCTGCTCACAGTCTGTGTAGAACAGCTAACACAGAGGAACAAAAAGAAAATCAAGACTTTTTGGAATAATATTCTCACACCTTTTACTATTTGGCAGAAGAGTTAGGGGCTATGCAGAAAGTTGCTGCTGCTGCTGCTGCTAAGTCGCTTCAGTCGTGTCCAACTCTGTGCGACCCCAGAGACGGCAGCCCCCCAGGCTCCCCGTCCCTGGGATTCTCCAGGCAAGAACACTGGAGTGGGTTGCCATTTCCTTCTCCAATGCAGGAAAGTGAAAAGTGAAAGTGAAGACACTCAGTCATGTCCTACTCTTAGCGACCCCATGGACTGCAGCCCACCAGGCTCCTCCATCCATGGGACTTTGCAGGCAAGAGTACTGGAGTGGGGTGCCATTGCCTTCTCCGAGTAAAGTTGCTAATTGTGTAAATTTGGTACTTCTAGCTACTGAATTGAGCTATTGGAGCTCTTCTTTACTCTTATGATTAATTTTTAACATTCTTACAATACAAATAGACTGAACCACACTCAGAAAGTGACCAGTTAAAATTTTTTCATTGCAAACAGAAACTACATAGCTGCCCAGTGTGAACAGAACCGCAAATCCAAACCACAGTCTCATCTATGCAGTGATTTAGTTCTTTTTTTGGTGTGTGTGTGGGGGGGGAGGGTGGTTTGTTTATTTTGATTTGTTTTGAGGAGTTAGAACAGTAGTAAGTCAAATGGGCAACAAGGAGAGTCCCTTAGAGTAAGGGCCTAGGACTGTTGATAGGCTGAGGACATCTTGTAAGCAGTGGTCAGCTACGACCCACTGAAAGTTTAGTTTTGTGTTTGTTAAAAATTATTATCAGGAGAAGAGAGCCAAAGATTTCCTATTAAACTTCCAAGTGATGAGAAGCACAAGGACAGTTTAGGGCCAAGAAGATGAAATGACCAATAAAATTAAACTGAATCAATGAGGAAAGTCAATCCTTTAGAAACAGGAACCTGTTCCCAAACTAAGTTCAAAAACACTGGTCCATGAACTCAGTAAAGCAGGTAAATTTTTTTAAGTGTTGCTAATACCAGGTCAGAGCAATATCAAGAGCAATTAAGAAGCACTGACTGAGTCACACAGGCTGTTAGAGGTCAGAGACACAAATAAGAAGTAGGGTATGCCTGCTACCTTCCACTCTTATTGTTTGAACCTCTCTCTTCCTTTAGCATCTGTAGCTTTATGCAGGTTTAGTTATTTAACGACGTCTATGATTATTCCTTCTCATTATTTGTCTGATTTCCAATTTCTGAATACTGATGTTTATCGTATTTATAGAAAAAAGCATATGGTCATCTCAGTAGATACTAATTTAAAAAAATCAGCATTAGTCATGATTTTAAAAACTTAGAAAACTATGAATACAAAGAAATTTCTCATAATTGATTAAAAAGTATCTGTAGAACTCCAGCATGCAGCAGACATGGAACTCAGTGGAGAAATGTACAAAAGACAACTTTTAAAATTGTAAACAATGGAAGGATGCCATCTATCCTGTTTCTATGTAAAATTTACTGGTGCATGTAGCCAGTGCAGTAAGTCAAGAAGAAATTAAAAGTGTGCAAGATAACAAATACATGAATCTTTCATTGTTTACAGATTGTATAATCGTCTACAAAGAAAATCTGATTGAATCTATGAAAAAAATTTTAGAAATATTTAAAAAGTTAGAAAGTAACCTCAAGTAAACTAAATATACATTTTATATAAAAGTTATAAAGTTTTATAAAGCTTTATTAGGAAATATTAATAAAGATCCAACTAAGTAGAGAGAGATACCTTCGTGGCTGAGAAGATTTACTGTAGTTAAGATATGAGTTCTACTCAAATTGATCTGTAGAATTAATGAAATTGCCATTTCAACAGGGCTTTATAGAATATAAAAGATAACTTTAAGATTTACATAGAAGAGCAAAGTATTGAGAATATCCAGGACATTGCTGACAAAGAAGAATAAGATTAAATGACTTGCCTTTCAAGATATCCAGGTTTAATATGTAGCTGGAGTAATGGAGAAAGTGCATATTTTGCACAGGGGTAGAGAGATATAGAGAGGCCAGCAAAATCCCACGTATATTTGGAAACAATATACATCAGTGATAATTATTTGGGATAAAATAAATAAGTTATAACATCATACAACAACATGGATAATTGTTAGAAACATATGCTTAAATGAAAAGGGCAAGTTGTAAAGGACTGTTCACAGCTGGAGAACATTTGTATAAACATCAGAAAGCACCATAACTATTGACAACAGTGGTTACCGTTGGAGTGGGAAAGCGGGGGAATGAAATGGGAAAGGAGCACACAGGTGGGTGGAAATTTTAGTCACATTTCTAATTCTTTAGTAGGGTGATGATTCTGATGTTCATTTTATTATGCTTGTAATTGAATACAGGCAACATATGCATTCACTCATATGTATTTATATACATTAAAAGATAGTCTTTTGTGTATGTCTAAATATTTTGAAACAAACAGATATTAAATAAATAGAAGAAAGAAAAACCAGGATACTTTAGAAGGATTTTTGCATTTTCTAATATCAAAATTTAATGTAGTGCTTACATAAGGATAGATCACTCTTGGAATTGAATAAAACGTCTAGAAATATGGACTTCCCTGATGATCCAGTGCTTAAGAATCTGCCTTGCAATGCAGGGGAGGTGGGTTCGATCCCTGGTAGGGGAGCTAGATCCCAGGTTGTGAAGCAACTAAGCCCACACGCCACAATGAAAGATACCACGTGAGACAACTGAGATCCTGTGTGCTGCAACTAAGACCCAAAACAGCCAAATAAATAAATAAATCTTTATAAGGAAAAGTCCAGATACAGACCCCACATGAGTATATAAAAACCTGTGGGAATTTGATCTATGACTTTATTTCCATATTAGTGGGGAAAAGATAAGCTATTTAATAAACCAGGATGGGATATTTGCTTATCCATATTGAAAAAATGAAAAAAATTTTAAAATAAAGTAGGATGTCAACTTGAACAAAAAATAAACTCAGATTAAAATTAATAAAATTTTATTTAAAACAAAAGCTAAAGTTTTCAACTGGAAAAAATTAAATTACAGGACAGGATCTTAGTAAGATTAAGATACACATGAATTTCTGGGTAAATAGCAAAAAGAGTGTGCCAGAGTCATGTGCAAAATTTTCTTGGCAATACATTTGTGACAGCAAAAACTGGAGCTCACACAGATGTCCATTTATAAATAAATTGTGCTGTATTCATCTAGTGAAACATGAGAGGAAGAAAAGAATTACCTACACAGGCATCATATGAATAAATCTCAAAATCGTGAAACTAAGGTATAAGAAGGGCAAATTGCAGGAAATATACAGCATGTAATGAATGAAAGGCGCCTATCTAAGCCACATTGTGTAACAGTGCATCAGTTCAATTAGTAAGATTAAGATACACATGAATTTCTGGGTAAATAGCAAAAAGAGTGTGCCAGAGTCATGTGCAAAATTTTCTTGGCAATACATTTGTGACAGCAAAAACTGGAGCTCACACAGATGTCCATTTATAAATAAATTGTGCTGTATTCATCTAGTGAAACATGAGAGGAAGAAAAGAATTACCTACACAGGCATCATATGAATAAATCTCAAAATCGTGAAACTAAGGTATAAGAAGGGCAAATTGCAGGAAATATACAGCATGTAATGAATGAAAGGCGCCTATCTAAGCCACATTGTTTAACAGTGCATCAGTTCAGTTCATTCGCTCAGTCATGTCCAACTCTTTTCAACCCCATGGACTGCAGCATGCCAGGCTTCCTTGTCAATCGCCAACTAACGGAGCTTACTCAAACTCATGTCCATTGAATCAGTAATACCATCCAACCATCTCATCCTCTGTCAACCTGTCTCCTACCTTCAATCATTCCCAGCATCAGGGTCTTTTCAAATGAGTCAGTTCTTCAAAAGTATTGGAGTTACAGCTTCGGCCTCAGTCCTTCCAATGAATATTCAGGACTGATTTCCTTTAAGTTTGACTAGTTGGATCTCCTTGCAGTCCAAGGGACTCTCAGAGCCTTCTCCAACACCACAGTTCAAAAGCATTACTTCTTCGGCTCTCAGCTTTCTTTATAGTCCAAATCTCACATCCATACATGACTACAGGAAAAACCATAGCTTTGACTAGATGGACCTTTGTTGACAAAGTCATGTCTCTGCTTTTTAATATGCTAAGTTGGTCATAACTTTTCTTCCAAGGAGCAAGCATCTTTTAATTTCATTGCTTCAGTCACCATCTGCAGTGATTTTTGTAGCCCCCAAAATAAAGTCTGACACTGTTTGCACTGTTTCCCCATCTATTTGCCATGAAGTGATGGGACCAGATGCCATGATCTTAGTTTTCTGAATGTTGAGATTTAAGCAAACTTTCTCACTCTCATCTTTCACTTTGATCAAGAGGCTCTTTAGTTTGTTCTTTCTGCTATAAGCATGGTGTATCCGCACATCTGAGGTGATTGATATTTTTCCTGGCAATCTTGATTCCAGCCTGTGCTTCATCCAGCCCAGCATTTCTCATGATGTACTCGGAATATAAGTTAATTAACCAGGGTGACAATATATAGCCTTGACGTACTCCTTTCCCGATTTGGAACCAGTCTGTTATTCCATGTCTAATTCTAACTGTTGCTTCTTGACCTGAATACAGATTTCTCAGGAGGAAGGTCAGGTGGTCTGGTATTCCCATTTCTTTAAGAATTTTCCACACTTTGTTGTGATCCACACAGTCAAAGGCTTTTGATGTAGTCAATAAAGCAGAAGTAGATGTTTCTCTGGAACTCTGTTGCTTTTTTCGATGATCCGATAGATGTTGGCAATTTGATCTCTGGTTCCTCTGCCATTTCTAAAACCAGCTTGAACATCAGGGAGTTCACGATTCACATACTGCTGAAGCCTGACTTGGAGAATTTTGAGCATTACTTTACTAGCGTGTGAAATGAGTGCAATTGTGAGGTAGTTTGAGCATTCTTTGGCATTGCCTTTCTTTGGGATTAGAATGAAAACTGACCTTTCGCAGTCCTGTGGCCACTGCTGAGTTTTCCAAATTTGCTGGCATATTGAGTGCAGCACTTTCACAGCATCATCTTTTAGGATTTGAAATAGCTCAGCTGGAATTCCATCACTTCCACTGTCTTTGTTCATAGTGATGCTCACTTGACTTTGCATTCCAGGATGTCTGGCTCTAGGTGCGTGATCACACCATCATGGCTATATGCACTGTGAAGATCTTTTTTTGTATAGTTCTGTGTATTCTTGCCACCTCTTAATTTTTTCTGCCTCTGTTGGGTCCATACCACTTCTATCATGTCTCGTGCCCATCTTTGCATGAAATGTTCCCTTGGTATCTCTAGTTTTCTCGAAGAGATCTCTAGTCTTTCCCATTCTATTGTTTCCCTCTATTTCTTAGCATTGATCACTGAGGGAGGCTTTCTTATCTCTCCTTGCTGTTCTTTGGAACTCTGCATTCAGATGGGTATATCTTTCCCTTTTTCCTTTGCCTTTCACTTCTCTTCTTTTCACAGCTATTTGTAAGGCCTCAGACAGCCCTTTTGCCTATTTGCATTTCTTTTTCTTGGGGATGGTCTTGATCACTGCCTCCTGTACAATGTATGAACCTCCTCCATAGTTCTTCAGACACTCTATCAGATCTAATCTCTTGAATCTATTTGTCACTTCCACTGTAAAATTGTAAAAGATTTGATTTAGGTCATACCTGAATTGTCTAGTGCTTTTCCCTAGTTTCTTCAATTTCATTCTGAATTTGGCAATAAGGAGTTCATGATCTGAGCCACAGTGAGCTTCTGGTCTTGTTTTTGCTGACTGTATAAACTTCTCCATTTTTGGCTGCAAAGAATATAATCAATCTGGTTTTGGTATTGAACATCGAGTGATGTGCATGTGTAGAGTCTTCTTTTGTGTTGTTCGAAGAGGGTGTTTACTATGACCAGTGTGTTCTCTTGGCAAAGCTCTGTTAGCCTTTGCCCTGCTTCATTCTGTACTCTGAGGCCAAATTTGCCTGTTACTCTAGTATCTCTTGACTTCCTACTTTTATATTCAATTCCTGTATAATGAAAAGGACTTTTTTTTTAATGTCAGTGGGTCTTGTAAGTCTTCATAGAACCGTTCAGTTCAGTTCAGTGCAATCTCTCAGTCGTATCTGACCGTTTGTGACCCCATGGACTGCAGCACATCAGGCCTCCCTGCCCATCACCAGCCCCCGCTATTTACTCAAACTCATGTCCATTGAGTCAGTGATGCCATCCAACCATCTCATCTTCTGTTGACCCCTTCTCCTCCTACCTTCAGTCTTTGCCAGCATCAGGGTCTTTTCCAATGAGTTAGTTCTTCGCATCTGGTGGCCAAAGTATTGGAGTTTCAGCTTCAATATCAGTCCTTCTAATGAAAATATTCAAGATTGATTTCCTCTGGCATGGACTGGTTGAATCTCCTTGCAGTCCAAGGGACCCTCAAGAGTCTTCTACAACCCCACGGTTCAAAAGCATCAATTCTTCAATCTTCAGCTTTCTTTATAGTCCAACTCTCATATCCATACATGACTACTGGAAAAATCATAGCTTTGACTAGATGGACCTTTGTTGGCAAACTAATGTCTCTGCTTTTTAATATGCTGTCTAGTTTGGTCATAGCTTTTCTTCCAACCAGTAAGCATCTTTTAATTTCTTGGCTGCAGTCACCATCTGCAGTGATTTTGGAGCCCTCCCAAAATAAAGTCAGCCACTGTTTCCACTCTTCCCCCATCTATCTGCCATGAAGTGATGGAACCAGATGCCATGATCTTAGTTTCCTGAATGTTGAGCTTTAAGCCAACATTTTCACTCTCCTCTTTCACTTTCATCAAGAGGCTCTTTGGTTCTTTGCTTTCTGCCATAACGATGGTGTCATCTGCATATCTGAGGTTACTGATATTTCTCCCAGCAATCCTGATTCCAGCATTTGCTTCATCCAACCCAGTGTTTCTAATGATGTACTCTGCTGCTGCTGCTGCTAAGTTGCTTAAGTGGTGTCCAGCTCTGTGCAACCCCACAGATGGCAGCCCACCAGGCTCCACCATCCCTGGGATTCTTCAGGCAAGAACACTGGAGTGGGTTGCCATTTTCTTCTCCAATGCCTGAAAGTGAAAAGTGCAAGTGAAGTCACTCAGTCGTGACCCCGTGGACTACAGCCTACCAGGCTTCTCCATCCGTGGGATTTTCCAGGCAAAAGTACTGGAGTGGGGTGCCATTGCCTTCTACTCTGAGTATAAGTTAAATAAGTAGGGTGACAGTATACAGCCTTGACATACTCCTTTTCCCATTTAAACCAGTCTGTCTTTTCATGTCTAGTTCTAACTGTTGCTTCAGTATGTTGACTTGCATACATATTTCTCAAGAGGCAGGTCAGATTGTCTGGTATTCTCGTCTCTTCAAGAATTTTCCACCGTTTGTGGTGATCCACACAAAGGCTTTTGCATAGTCAATAAAGCAGAAATAGATATTTTGGGGGAATTCTCTTGTTTTTTCAATGATCCATGATGATCCAACAGATGTTGGCAATTTGATCTCTGGTTCCTTTCTGCCTTTTCTAAATCCAGCTGGAACATCTGGAAATTCATGATTTATGTATTGTGAAGCCTGGCTTGGAGAATTTTGAGCATTACTGTTCAGCTTCAGCTTTTCAGCATTACGAGTCCAGGTATAGACTTGGATTACTGTGATATTGGATGGTTTGCCTTGGAAATGTCAAAGGCTTTTGCATAGTCAATAAAGCAGAAATAGATATTTTGGGGGAATTCTCTTGTTTTTTCAATGATCCATGATGATCCAACAGATGTTGGCAATTTGATCTCTGGTTCCTTTCTGCCTTTTCTAAATCCAGCTGGAACATCTGGAAATTCATGATTTATATATTGTGAAGCCTGGCTTGGAGAATTTTGAGCATTACTGTTCAGCTTCAGCTTTTCAGCATTACGAGTCCAGGTATAGACTTGGATTACTGTGATATTGGATGGTTTGCCTTGGAAATGAATAGAGATCATTCTGTCGTTTTTGAGACTGCATCCAAGTACTGCATTTCAGACTCTTTTGTTCACCATGATGGCTACTCCATTTCTTCTAAGGGATTCTTGCCCATAACAGTAGATGTAATGGTCATCTGAGTTAAATTCACCCATTCCAGTCCATTTTAGTTTGCTGACTCCTAAAATTGTCAATGTTCTGTGTCCTTTTTGACCACTTCCAATCTACCTTGATTCATGGACCTAACATTCCAGTTTCCTATGTAATATTGCTTTTTACAGCATTGGACTTTACTTCCATCATCAGTCACATCCACAACTGGGTCTTGTTTTTGCTTTGGCTCCATCTCTTTGTTCTTTCTGGAGTTATTTCTCCACTGATCTTCAGTAGAATATCGGGCACCTACTGTCCTGGGGAGTTCATCTTTCAGTGTCCTATCTTTTTGCCTTTTCATACTGTTCATGGGGTTCTCAAAGCAAGAATACTGAAGTGGCTTGCCATTCCCACGTTTTGTCAAACCTCTCCACCATGACCCATCCATCTTGGGTGGCCCTACACAGTATGGCTCATAGTTTCATTGAGTTAAACAAGGCTGTGGTCCCATGTGGTCTGATTGGTTAGGTTTCTGTGATTGTGGTTTTTATTCTGTCTGACCTCTGATGGAAAAGCATAAGAGGGTTATGGAAGCTTTTTGATAGGAGAGACTGACTGAGGGGGAAACTGGGTCTTGTTCTGATGGGTGAGGCCATGTTCAGTAAATCTTTAATCCAATTTTCTATTGATGGATTGGGCTGTGTTTCCTCCCTGTTATTTGACCTGAGGCCAAACATATATGAAAAGGATTTAAAATAAAGAGAGCACTTAACACAATATTCAGGATAAAGGTCTCTGGAGGGAGAGAGACACAATGAGAAAGGAACAGAGGAGCTTAAAAGATACTGATCACTCCTTTCCTTAAGCGTCTGTGAGTAAGTGAACTGCTACAATAAAGTACCACAAATTATGTGGTTTGAAATAAAAATTTATCTTCTCATAGCTCTAGAGTCTGTAAGTCCAAGATGAATACATTGACAAGACTGGTTGCTTCTAAACCGTGAAGGAGAGTCTGTTCCACACATCTCTCCTAGCTTCTGGTGGTTTGCTGTCAACCTTCAGCATTGCTCGGTTTGTAGATACATGACCTCGATCGTTTTCAGATAGAATTCTCCTTATGTCTCTGTCTCTTCGTGTTACATTCCTCCTTCTCTGCACATTCATCTGAAAGCCTTCCTAGCCCACCAGCCAGTCACTCCCAGTATGTATAAGGTGACCCTTCCTTTCTGTCCCTGCAGCTGGTATGGGTTTCTCTTTTGTGGAATATTTAAATTGTGTCGTGTCTTTCTGTTCTCAGTGTTTAGTACAGGACCAGAATCTGATCTGTACTCAGTAAATGTTTGCTTTAACTAAGCCACGGATCTTAAATAACTGCTAAATTAGCTTATGTTTATGTTTCTCGTATAGCTGGCTCTGACCTTGACCAGACTACCAATTTCCCTCTGAATTTTGAAAACTAAAAACTTAAGTTCCTCCGTTTCTGTTTTTCAAGTGTAAGTACACATTGCTGCTGCTAAGTCGCTTCAGTTGTGTCTGATTCTGTGCAACCCCATAGACGGCAGCCCACCAGGCAAGAACACTGGAGTGGGTTGCCATTTCCTTCTCCAATGCATGAAAGTGAAAAGTGAAAGTCAAGTTGCTCAGTCGTGTCCAACTTAGTGACCCCATGGACTGCAGCCCACCAGGCTCCTCCGTCTATGGGGTTTTCCAGGCAAGAGTACTGGAGTGGGTTGCTATTGCCTTCTCTGCAAAGTACATATTACAGTGATTCAAATACTAATACAGATTTTTAGCATTACATGTAGAAAAGTGTTCTTCTTCATTTCCCAGAGTTTTAAATAGGATTGGTTAAAAATCACAGAGGTATTGGTAAAAATAATACAGGGAAGGAATATACTGCACATTACTTGTCACACTGGTGATAATCTTTTCATTTTGTTGAACTTCTTGAATTCTATCTCAAGCCTCATTTTACTCTAAATCTGTGCTCCACCACAGACTGGCTCTCTACTTTGGTTAATATTTAACATTCACAGTACATTGGTGAGTGACATATGAATATACTTTTAAGATGTTTGCTGTGCCTTTAGGAAGAGCCCCTAAACAGTTGAATGGAATATATTCACTCTTCTGTTTCTCTAAATCACCTGCTCAGATCACAGGGATTATGACAGAAAAGAGTTTGTATGTGCTTTCCGGTTGGTTACTTTCTGAAGAATTTGATGACTTTTTCAGCCTTGAAAAAATTAGTTTATGTGGCATATATTAATATATTACTTACTGACAGACGTGGCTGTCAGCCCACCAGGCTCCTCTGTCCATGGGATTTCCCAGGCAAAAAGACTGGAGTGGGTTGCCGTTTCCTCCTCCAGGGGATCTTCCCAACCTATGAATCGAACCCACATTTCCTGCATTGGCAGGCAAAGTCTTGACCACTGAGTCACCTGGGAAGCAATACTTTTAAAAGAAAAGTAGTTAAAACCACATCTGCTTACCCTCTTACAGTCTAGAGGTCAGAAGCCTGAAGTCAGTTTTA
>SJYC01044206.1:0-15592 GCA_006408675.1 Madoqua kirkii | reverse complement strand
ATACTAGATAGCCATCTGTAAGAAAAGTAATAGTACTTTTGATCCCACCTTAAAGGGAAATTTGGACCAGGTAACATTTAGGATTCCTTCCAGCTCTGAAAATGAGTTATTCCAATGAATCTGTTATTATCATTGATTTTCTAACATTCCGATTTTTGTGGTTTAACACACCATTCCAAGTGCGTAGGAAAGTCAGTTTATACCAGTCATGAGTCATCTATGCTGCATCAAACTGCCCTTTATATTTTAAAAATCCAAATGATTGAAATTAGCTTTTTAAAATATTTCTATCATGCTTACTTTCAGAAAAGATTGAAAACAATACTGCATATTAATCTGTCATAGTGATTAGTCTGAGCATCATAAGTACCTTCCAATGGAGAATTAAATACATTATAGTAAGGAGATGTCTTATTTTACAAAGAAATATTTTACAAAAGAACAATTTTTAGAGTTTCTCGATAATGAACTGAAAATGACTCCATTAGCTAATAGCAAAATAATCACATTTTTCTTAAAGGAAAGAATATTTTTAAAACACTGTTTAAGAGGAAAATGCCAGTGTTTCAATCATTTATATCTTCAGGAAGATTTTAAGTACCTCTTGAAAAACTTCAGAATTATTGTCACAAACTACTTAAATGTTCAACATGAGCTCCTTATACACTAAATGAAAAAGCTAACCGGATTATGTAGCATTTAGAATTTCTTAACCTAGAAGCGAGCATGTTGTGGTTCAGAATTGAAACTCGAGCTTTATATTGATTCCCAGAATCAGGGAGAAAAAAAAAAAATCTTTCTTCAGTAAATTAATTCTTAAGGGGGAAAAAAAGCTACTGAAGGATTGATCTGAGTTTTATTGTAACAAGAGCCTCTAGTCATAAATGACTGGCACACAAGCAAGAGTCGATGTGTCATTTCCATTGTAATCAGCTGCTTTTATATTTCCAGGTGTCAAGGTTGACTAGAGCATACTGAGTGCCGCTTGGATGTCAAAGTCATTCATTTGCTCTTCTTGAGAGCAGCTCCACTATTTCTTCTCTTGCAACTTAGGCCTCTAACTTGGGGAAGTAATATATTCTACAGTGTGACTACAGGGATATTCTTTGTGGGTAAAAAATGTTTTTCAAGTGCAAGTTTCAAAATTTGAAATTATTTAGCTTCTCATTTTTGCTCTTTGAGGAGTAATATGTATTAAACATCCATTCTAGTGATCTAGCTTTTAAATGACCTTTTCAGTACTCATCCTTTGTTCATTTTGATTTGCTCAGATAAATTACAACCACCTGGCCTTTTGTATTAAAGAAGGTTACATACAAAATTGACCTTTCGAGCTTACTGGGAAAGCTAGGTTCATTGTATTTGAGATTAACTGCTATTGCTGTTTTCTGATTATGTCTTGAATAACTTTATTTGAGGAGGGTAAAGCCTATTTCTTTTGCCTGTTTGTTCCAAACTTCTAACACCAGAAGAATGGGCTGTCTGTGCAGTACAAAAAGAAATTATGTTTAAAAAAATAATCTGATTTTTTTGAATCCTATGATGCCTGATGATATGTATATGTTATTTCAATTTCTCTTAACCTTGATAAAACCAAAATTATCTTTGACCATCGCTTCTTGCCACCTTGCTTAATAAAACTCAAAGTTCTTTCTTTTTGTTGAACACTTTAAGCTCATACTTAAAGCCTGAGGAACTCTGGAACTTTGCATTTGCTCTTACCTCTGCCTGAAATGTTCTTTTTGGCTTTATTTGTTCTTGTTCCCCTCACGTAATATTCCACGTGTTCCCCTGCATTTTGTGGTCTCTGTTTAGTTAGAGTGAGCTCTATGGCTATGGAAATATTTTATGTCTGGCCTGAGACATTGAAAAGTCCATGCAGGATTCACTAGTCTCTTTTCTGCCTTCACACTTAAGGAATCTCTGTGTTGAAATGGTAAGAGTCTTAGGACTGGAGCATCTGTATTGCTAAGTTACCAGATGCGAAGTTACCTGGAGTTATAGAAAGTTTATGTGAGCCAAAAATACACTTTTTTGTGTGTTAACCTGAGTTTTAAGAATGCACATCTACTCTGAGTATTCAAGGTTTCAGGTCAAATACGATTTCCGCAGAGACCTTCTGTAATCCTCCTGGTCTGCAGCGCCTTCTCTCTCCACTGTCTTTCTCCCAACCCTTGTATATTTTCTGTAGCAGTTTTTTTCTTTAATATTTTCATTATTTGTTTATATATGTATATGTTGAACAAACAAGACTTTTATCTGCTGTTAACTATGCTTTTAAGTGTCCAGAGTAATCTTCAAAACTGTCAATAAGCATTTCATTTTCTGACTTTTTGTTTTAATTATCAAAAAGTACAACAGAACAAAATACTGCCTTACAAAACTCTGTTAAATTTTCTGTTGCTCATTAAAAAGATGGTCTTGTATCAATCAGTACCTGAGTAGTTGGCTCTTCTAGATGAATCCATTCTGCATGATTTCTTTCCTCTGGACATGAGATCATCTTTGGCAAAGTCAAAATCAGTGATGCCATCTCTGTCAATGTAGAATTAAGAATCCATATTTTAATTTTAAACTTGTCCAAAGTAACCTTCAGAAATGTTTGCAGTAGCTTTACATGTCTTCAGGTTTTAGCTCACTAAGAAACAGATAAGGTTCTGTTGCTTTCAAATCTAGGCTCCTTGAATAATTCCTCCAGATCACAAGGTTCCCCCAGCTGTCACCTTCCATTCTCCCAGTAGATGATCTAGAGGGATCCCTGATTTTTTTTTCCATGCTTACTTGCTCAGTTGTGTCCAACTCTTTGCAACCCCATGGACTATAGCCCACCAGGTTCCTCTGTCCATGAGATTTCCCAGGCAGGAATACTGGAGTGGGTAGCCATTCCCTTCAGGGGGGATCTTCACAACCCAGGGACTGAATCAGAGTCTCCTGCATTGCAGGTGGATTCTTTACCATCTGAGCCACCAGGGAAACCAATATTTTTTTAGTAGCACAGAAATGCTTGCTACATCGAAACAAAAGACTCACCTCATATTTCTGTTCCTAGAAAAGTGTCTGGAACACAGTAAGAGCTCAGTAAAAGTTTCTTCACTGAGTGAATGATCACAGCCAAATGTAGTCACCAGGTAAATCAAGAATTTCTATCAAATTGTTCTAAGGCTAGGCATTTATTTATTTATTTGGATGGAGAGAGGGAAGGGAAGGAATGAAAACTCTGCCTAGAATCTAAATCTGAATTCTTCAAGATTCACCTTTTGGAACACCAAGTAAAGAAGAATTTCAGCATCTGCTTCTGTTCCTTAGGAAATTTCTTGAGAAGACAGTAACAATTGACTGAGAATTGTTTTCTTTTTTAAAAAAATATTTATTTGTTTTCTTGTTTGGCTGTGTCAGGTCTTATTTGTGGTTCATGAGCTCAGTTGTTATGGTGTATGAGCTTAGTTGCCCATGGCATGGGGGATCTTAGTTCAGAACCCCCTTAGTTCAGGGTCGAATCTGCAGATTCTTAACCACTGGCCCACCAGAGAAGTCCCTGAGAACTGTTTTCCTATTGCTACTACCTGAAGAGATATACCACATGATGTAACAGCCACGCTTGTTTTCTCATCAGTGAATTATATAAGACATGTTACCATGTGTAAGTTAAAGCAAGTATACACAAGTATATCATCTGCATAATCAACATTTTGCATGCAATATGAACTGTTTAGTGTTACTAAGTTACAGATGATTTTCTTCTGAAAAAGTGATCACAAGATGGACTTCTCCATTAGTGTAGTCAACACACACACAGTTGATGAAAACCAGCAATTGACAGTCCTGGAACATGTATAAATATTTCATTTACACTAGAGAGAAATGATGAACTTACTCATTCTTTCCTAATTTACTTAAAATTATTAAGAGAATTGTTGGCAAATGCTAGCAGTGTCTGGAGTAGATGTGGTAATTTGGTAGGGATGGTGGGGCTAGTGAGTTTTACTTTCTTTGTTTCCTATACATCACAAACCAGCTTGGTCTCTCTAAACAAAGGATTTGACCATGGTCTATCCAATGATATGAAGCTTAACTTATTTGATAAGCAGCCTTGTAGGGTGCTGGAACATACAGCTTTTATATTAAGAAACATTCCATCCTTTTGATATTAAACCTACTTTCCATGAGGAATTGTAGTGATTGACATGTACAGAAAGTTTTTGGATGTTCTTTCCATTTTCTTGGCTTCAAACTTCATTTGGGAAGAATTGTGCCATCTAAGAAATATGGTTTTGGTTTTGATGATGTTTAATTAATAATATATAACCATGGATATATGAGGATAAGAAAGATCTGTCATACTCTCTTTCCTTTGACATTGCCTAAATTAACCTAAACAAAGCCAGCTCAGACTTAAAATGTCCATACTCACAAAAGTTGAATGTCTTTTTCTATAATTCCTGTCAGTAGAAAGCTGACTCTTTGCCACCCCATGGACTATAGCCTGCCAGGCTCCTCTGTCCATGGAATTCTCCAGGTAAGCATACTGGAGTGGGTAGCCAGCTGTTCCCTTCTCCAGGGATCTTCCCAACCCAGGGACTGAACCTAGGTCTCCTGCATTGCTGGTGGATTCTTTACCATCTGAATGACCAGGGAAGCCTTTTAAGACCTTATTGTATGCAAATGATGGTGATGATACCAGCCACATAGTTTGTACCTCTCTCTTCTTGACAATATTGAGGTCCATGAGATATATTAGATTAGACCATGAGATATATTTCACATGGAAGTTCAGTTCACTTCAGTCGCTCAGTCATGTCCGACTCTTTGCAACCCCATGGATCGCAGTACGCCAGGCCTCCCTGTCCATCACCAACTCCCGGAGTTCACTCAGATTCATGTCCATCGAGTCAGTGATGCCATCCAGCCATCTCATCCTCTGTCGTCCCCTTCTCCTCCTGCCCCCAATCCCTCCCAGCATCAAAGTCTTTTCCAATGAGTCAGCTCTTCGCATGAGGTAACCAAAGTATTGGAGTTTCAGCTTTAGCATCATTCCTTCCAAAGAAATCCCAGGGTTGATCTCCTTCAGAATGGATTGGTTGGATCTCCTTGCAGTCCAAGGAACTTTCAAGAGTCTTCTCCAACACTGGATAATATGAAGAGTTCCCATATACTCCCTGCCCCTACACAGGCACAGACTCCCACTGTCAACATCCTCACTAGAGGACATCTTTATTACTATCAATAAACCTCCACTGATGCGTCATTATTCTCTCTTGGTGTTGTACACTTTATGGAAAGTCTACAACTTTATAGACACTCAGTCGTGTCCGACTCTTTGCAACCCCATGAATCGCAGTACGCCAGGCCTCCCTGTCCATCACCAACTCCCGGAGTTCACTCAGATTCATGTCCATCGAGTCAGTGATGCCATCCAGCCATCTCATCCTCTGTCGTCCCCTTCTCCTCCTGCCCCCAATCCCTCCCAGCATCAAAGTCTTTTCCAATGAGTCAGCTCTTCGCATGAGGTAACCAAAGTATTGGAGTTTCAGCTTTAGCATCATTCCTTCCAAAGAAATCCCAGGGTTGATCTCCTTCAGAATGGATTGGTTGGATCTCCTTGCAGTCCAAGGAACTTTCAAGAGTCTTCTCCAACACCATAGGTCAACAGCATCAATTCTTCTGCGCTCAGCCTTCTTCATAGTCCAACTCTCACATCCATACATGACCACAGGAAAAACCATAGCCTTGACTAGACGGACCTTAGTCGGCAAAGTAATGTCTCTGCTTTTGAATATGCTATCTAGGTTGGTCATAACTTTTCTTCCAAGGAGTAAGCATCTTTTAATTTCATGGCTGCAATCACCATCTGCAGTGATTTTGGAGCCCCCCAAAATAAAGTCTGACACTGTTTCCCCATCTATTTCCCATGGAAGTTATGATATCATAAAATTGGTATGAATGGATGATACCTTTGGAGTCAAGATAATTCACTACAGAGTAGTGAGATTGCACATACAACTGCATAAACCCCAAAGCTTGGAAAGACTGAGCTAGACGAAGGAAGAAATAAAAAGAAACTGTAGAAACATATGTCTGAACTTCAAACCCATTCTGCACTTAAGAAGTTCTTATTTAGCAAACAGGGATGTGTAGGGAATTTTAAAGTTGTCTTGCTTGCTTTTATAATTTACTTCATTCTGTTTTATTTTTAAGCATGAATATATATTGATAGATTTGTTTGTTAAAAGAATTTAAGAAAACGGTGGAGTTACATTTTGATTCTAAAAGAGGGCCAATTAGTTTCTAAAGACAGTGTAAGTTAAATTATTGAATATATTGAAATTGGGAAAAATTAATAAAAGTGTCATCTTTTAGTGCTAGATTCGTAGATTTATAGATTTTTCTAGTGCTCATCTATTTACCCATTATAGGTCTATATAGTCTGTAGGTTAAAAAGTCTCTGGACCAGAGGATCTATAGGTCCCTTTTAAGTCTAAACTCTGTGATGATTATCTTTTATTCATATCAGTGATATGTTCAGTGTTATTCAGATGACAACAAAGACCTTCAGTTGTGGGCATTATTTTATCTTGACATTTTATTTTGTTTTAAGGGCTTCCTGTTAACTCAGACAGTAAAGAATCTGCCTGCCATGCAGAAGACCCAGGTTCAAACCTTGGGTCAGGAAGATCCCCTGGAGAAGGGAATGGCAACCCACTCCAGTATTCTTGCCTGGAGAATTCCATGGAGTTGCAAAGAGTCAGACAGGACTGAGCAACTAACACTTTGACATTTTATATAAGAGTTTTATTTTTAATTTGAGGTTCAGTTACTTTGAATTATATATATAATTTTAGGAATATTCACACATACACTTTCACACATACATTGACATGACTATGTTTTATACTGATATAATCTCTTGGCATTTTAGAGGAAGTATTGAACTTTGTATTTTGGGAAATTTAGAAAAATTTTCCATTTCTCCTCTCTTCCTCTCCTGTTAGTAGGCTTGATGACAGTAAAGGTCAGTTTTGTTTCTGACATATTACTGCTCAAACAACAAACCTGCATACCTGAACAATCTACCTTGAATGTCTGCTGTGACCATTTGACAGTTAAGGACATTTTACTTTAAAATAATGAAGAAAAACTGAGTAAACTTGTAGCTTGCAGATTTAGTTATAAAAATGATAGCATTATCATACTTTCCTAATTCACTGATGTAGTATCCTTCCACAAAAAAAGATGATTTTTTTGCTTATTATACTTTGTGTGTCTGTGTTAATAATAGAAATACTTTTTCATGAAATGTTGCTTTATATATAATTCAAGCTTCTTGTTCATTTTAGTATGTAAGCTCAAAAGTGATGACTGAAGAATTTTGATTGATCCTTTTATACCTTTCCAAATTTAATGATTTCTATTAAAATATGAATGCGTTGTGATGACCTATGGCAGTTTTCCTTATAATATTTAAAGCATGGTAATAAAGTGAATGAAGAGAAGCAAGAAACCTAGTGGTGATTTTCGGGTCCACAGAATTGACCCATTGTAAAAAATGAATACCCACTTACTTATGAGCATAGGCATACATTGTAGAATATCAGAACAGTGTGATTGAGTTAGTTGCTCAGTCATGTTTGACTCTTTACAATCTCATGGACTGTAGCCCACCAAGCTCCTCTGTCCGTGGAATTTTCCAGGCAAGGATACTGGAGTGGATTCAAATTCCCTTCTCCAAGGGATCTTCCCAACCAGGAAGCAGACCCAGGTCTTACACACATTGCAGGCAGATTCTTGACTGACTGAGCCACCAGAAAGCAGAATATCAGAGGACATATACTTTTAAAAGCTTCTTCAAAATTCAGCTCAGTTCAATTCAGTTCAGTCGCTCAGTCATTTCTAACTCTTTGCGACCCCATGAACCACAGCACGCCAAGCCTCCTTGTCCATCACCAACTCCTGGAGTTGATCCAAACTCATGTCCATTGAGTCGGTGATGCTATCCAACCCTCTCATCCTCTGTCATCCCCTTCTCCTCCTGCCCTCAATCTTTCCTGGCATCAGAGTCTTTTCAAATGATTAAAATCAGTTTAATCAAAACTTGCCTTCAGTCACATTCAGATGATACAGATTTTTATACTTTAAGTCACTCATTCATTGTCTATTCATCAAATACTACTGACTACAAACTAAGTGCTGAGCAAAGTAAAAAACAGAAATAAATTTTTTTTAATTATTTATTTCTTCATTTGACTGCACCAGGTCTTAGTTGCAGCATGTGGGATCTAGTTCCCTGACCAGGGATTGAACTTGGGGCCCCTGAATTGGAAGCCTGGAGTCTTAGCCACTGGACCACCAGGGAAGTCCCAGAAATAAATTTTTGCCTTAAAGATTTCAGGCAAGCATGAAGGTTTGAGGAGATAGTGACACACTAATACCATAAATAACTTATAGGTAATATGATAACTTCACACCTGGGATGGAGTGGAAGGGCATTTGGAGGTGTGGGGGGAGGTTAGATGGAACCTGAGCATAGGAGGCAGGCGACAGGAAGACAACTGCAAGCGAGTTGGTTACTGTTTTGATTTTTTTTTTTTTTAGTGTATGTGTTTTTAAGGATTATTATCCTAAATCCATTAGAGTTTTAGCTTTAGGGGTGATTGGAAAAGTCATTAATATGAACTTTGGGGACTGATATGATATTTGTAGTAGTATTAGTGTGTGGAAAGCATTTCATATATACATTTGATAGAATCGATCTGTTCTCAGTTGCATCCTTAAGCATGGATTTTCATATTATTTTTAATTTCATGGTTTGTTTTGTAAGAGATTTTGAATAATAAAACAACGATCATACATAACGAACATGATAGTAAGAACATCCATAATTTTAAAATGCCCTTCACCACAGTGTTTACAGCAACATGATTATAATCTATTGCATTATGATCAGTTTGTTCTTTTGGCCTTTTCTTTGTGCTGAATAATTGGCAACTGCAGATTAGTTATAAAATAGATCATCTGTTATATGGTTTCTTATCTATATGCAAAATGTCAAACTTATTTTATATAAAAATCACAACCAACAAATAATTTTTGAAAGTTCTTACGGAAGTGTTCTTTATTTCCTCACAATTTTTAGGTTGAGTTTTTATCATTCTTAGTCACAAATGGCAGGAAGTGGTTCCAAATTAAATTCATTTTTACCACAATCATGACATTTTCCAACTGTCTCATAAATTTGCAACATTTGTTAAAAGGGAGACTAATAGAGCAAAATGTGTCACTAGTGCCGAAGAAAATGGGCTTCTGGTAATTAGAGTGCCATCTTTACAGACAAAGTTAGGGCTTGAAATTTTAACAAAATAATTGTACCAATGAACTGTTACTGAGTTCTCACAATGTGCCAGATTCTGTGTCAAGCAGTGCAAATGCATTAAGTATTAGCAAAACTTCTAATAGTATTCCTCTTCCCATTTAATAGACAGTAAGCCTTAGAAAGGTCTATGTAATTTGATGACGGTGCAGTAGGTAATGGGTGGAGAAACTGGGAATCGAAGCTAGTTCTCCAAGGGCTAGTTGTAGGTGTAGACACTATTAATAGCCCAATTTTGCTATGAGAAAATGTGAGGCTTATAGAGGTCTAAATAATTCAAAGAGGTATAAATAGTAACTTAAACAGCTACTAAGTGGAAAACCAGGTATTCAAACACAGATTCTTCTAACGCTAACAAAATACCTGTCAATATCATCATTAAATTTCCAGGAAATTTGAGTTGTAAGCATAAAATTTGAATTGTTTATGTCTGTTTTGTTCTGACATGGAAGGGGCAAAATTTAAGAATATAGATGTTAACTGGCAAAATAAAGGACAATTGTTAAGGACTCGGCCGAGAGCCAGGAATTTAGTAGCATGACAAATCTCACTTTGTTCCATGTTGTTATTTTCGGGTCATCCTATCAAAGCAAGAGTGTTTTAGGATAAAATTTTTACTCCCCTTAAGCTTCCCCGGTCAGAACCATTTCATTAGGTTCTCCAAAGTCAGAAACTTGGTACGCTAGCCAAAGTCCTCAAACTAGTCCTTGCTACGTGACCCAGAGTGAATTTATTTGGCTAATTCCCTGTTCGTAACCTTCGCTGTATACTGTCTTGTGTTCTAATTATTTTTATTTGACCATATCTTGTTTTACAAACTTCAGTGTTATGGTCCTCGGCAAGAACGGTGTCTTTCCTCTTTGCAAAGAGTACTGTAGTAACATTCATTTCTTAAAAACTGATGAAAACTCAGTGCTCAGAAGACAAACTGAAATCTTTTAAAATACCTTTTTGTCCTACTAATAAACTTTTTTAAATGAATCAAACTATCAGTCACTGATTTTTCTTTATTATGAGTGTAGGAGGTGGTCACAATAATACATTATTTTTCAGAGAAATCTAGTCTTTGTTAAAGATAGTGAATTTAGAATAATCATAGATTTACATTACAGTCTGTGGGACTAAGTTCTCTTTAATTATATTTTGCAGAGCTTTTAGATGTAGCAAAAAAGGCAAGGTGAAGAAACAATTTTTTTTTTAGGTATCAGTTATAGGAGATGCCATTTATAAGCTAAGGGAAACTAGTAAAAATGAAGAAACTTTAATACAAATGTTAGAAAATGCATTAATCCAAACTAGAATTTATAGTTTTCTCAAGAGAATTATTATATTAACTGTAACAGAGGCAGTTTGTGTATTCCTGTTTGTGTATCTGTGGTGCATTTATGTTTTACCAGAGAAAAAGAACATGGTGTTTTCTGCACTGTATTTGAAGTAACATTATGTTTGCATTTTGCATAGACGCAGTATTCAGATCAGTTGGCCACTCCTATCGAAAGAGACACAAGTAAGATTCTCTTGGCCAGCAGCTGTATTTTTAATAGGGCAAGTCTGAGTTTATATTAAAGTGAATAATTTGGGTGATTTAGATCACATTTGCTTTTTACTCTGAATATGTTTTTAATATGTCCTCATTATGTGTCTTCTTCTGAAAATACATACAATTTAAGACCTTGAACTCCAGCTGGGTAATAGTTGCATTATTTCTGTCCCATATTCGCAAGTGGATGTCTCTCTTCAATAATAAAAGCAAGCCCTTAAATTATGTTTGAGACGCTCATTACATGAACGCTGTCACTGCAGTGTCACAAGTGTTAAAATAAAAATGTTAAATAATAAAGTGCCATCAGGTGTTGGTTTTTGTTCCTTCATCATGAGAAAGGGAACTTTATGAATGATGCATCACAGTGCTCTGTACATTTACATTCAAAGACCAGTTGTTAATGTTTTAAGTTACTGCCAGTGAATCTTTAGAAATCACTGTGAATAATGAAGCCATTCATTGTGTTCAAGGATTTTGTCTTTCTTCAGTGATAGGATTTTCTTCTCATTTGAAAGAGTGTTTAATTACATTGCTCATCTACTTTTAATATTTAATAATAATTTTATTAGCTGTGTCGAATGAGGAGGGCAAGATTTGCAATATCTAGTACTGGTCATCAATTTTTTCTTATCATGACTTAATGAATATTATAATTACAAGGGGAGGCAGAAATATAAATTAGCTGGGTACTTGGTTGGGACTTGCTGGTTTATTGGTTTTTGTTTGAGCAAAGCCGAGAAAAGATGCAAAGAGAAGAAACAAATATCTGAGAGTGTTTTAGAAGCCCTGGCACACATTTTTGCAACTTACTAATCATTTTCATATAAGTAATAAACACCATGGCTTTGAATAAAGTTAAAAACATTGACAATAAAAATTCCTGCTGGTGCTATAGCAATTGACAGAGGGATATTGATGACTTACAAGACTGGGTCTTGGCGGGTGTATGTTCCTTTAATCTCTATTAATGCATTTTGACAACTTTTCATTCGCTTTTCTCAATCATTTGTACTGCTGTTTGCTTTCAGCTAAGACACAGGCATGAGTTATTTTGAGTGGAAAGACTCGGCACACCCGTCATCATAATAGCAGTTTTTACTTAAGTAGTACCTCTCACCTGAAGTTTTCAAAGTGCTTTTCACTCGGCCTATGAAGTGGTAGTCAGGAGGCACCGTAACCCAGGCATTGAGGAGAAAATAATTTTCGTTTAGTGATCTAGATATGAATATGTGTATTATAACCTCTAAATTTTATATGTCATTTTTTTTCCAAACAGGACTAGATATTGTTGACTTTAACGTATCCTAAAACCTATCTTAAAACGAGTGCTTTTTAATCCCCTCCAGCAACTGCTTCGAGAACGACAGCAGATGGCCAGCCGTCCCTTTGCGTCTGTTGATGTAGCCCTGGAAGTGGGAGCTGAACACACAGACTTTCTGCGAGGGTCATTAGAGGTAGGAACAGTGGTGGTGAAAGGGGCCACTGTGATTTGCATATGTGTATTACTTCTCTAATCTGCATCTGCTTGTGAAGCCAAACAGAGTCTGATTATCTCGAGTTGACAAGATTCAGCTACATATGTTATGCCATTTTCAAGGCACATAGTTTTAATAGTATGACATGAGCTGTAACAAAAGCCACTGGAGAATCTATTAGTCTAGACAAGAGTGACAGACCGCTCACCTGGCACCCTTTCCCTGACAGATAGGAACTGAAGGAATTAAGATACAGGTACGATGAAAGAAACAACGGATCTGTATTTAGTCCTGGGAGTGCCTAACACCCCTCAGTTAACAGGTCACATCTGACTTTATTAACAAAGTTGACTATAAAAGGTGGGTGGAGATGAGCTGCATTTTAATTACATAGTTTCATCACTTTTTGAATGTTGAAGGTTGTAGAATATAGTGAATATTTTAATTTTATGGCTATATTAGTACAGTATTATATTACAAACGGGGAAATGGATTATGGTGAAAAAGAAATGATTATGTGCAAGTAAATGTGGTATTCGGATCTTGAAATACTGCATGACATGGTTTCTGAAAATAATGGGGGTTCCCAAAGAGCAAAAATCCACAGATTGTGATTAACAACTCGTGACAGCATTCTGAGGCATAGTCATTTTATTCTATGCTTAATTTCCAGATTTTTGTTGTGTTATACATGGTAAGAGGTTTAAATAGGAAGTTTTAAAAATACCTTACAGTTGAAATATTTTATTCACCTTTAAAAAGTGCCCTTATGTGACTGATTCATGTTGCTGTATTTAGACTTTGCTTTTCTTTGAGGAAAACAAGGTATATAAGAATAGACTCCTCCTAATACCTAGGCACAAATATAATTGATTTTGTCCATAAAATTTTTGGTTATTCTGGAAAAAATAAAACTAAATCAGACCTTATGATGCTATACAAAGGACCAGTTTTTAGAGACATTTCTCTAAGTACATTTTATTTTTTTTTAGCTTTTGTGTCCTTGATTTTTTACTACTCCAGATCACAGGCTGTCACAGAAGCTTGGAACATTAGATAACACGTGGGTGTATCTTCTATTGCTTAGGGAGAAGTGCTCTAATCTCTAACTTTGCAATAAGTGCTTTAATTTCATTCTGACCCTTAATTTCTAATAACTTTAGTATAGAACTTTCAACAAATTGAAAACTATCTGAATCTAACTTTCCTTTTCTCCTCATCTATTTAAAGCGTTCTTGAATGCTGTTAAAACCCAACGCACAAGAGAAAAACAAATGTAAATGATATATATGTAAGTTGAGATAAAACACTCATAAACTTAAGGAACAGATGTAATAAACATACAGAGTAAATAATTTATTTTGTAGAGTTTAAAAACTTCTACCTCTACTTTCTTTTTGCTCATATTTACTTGGTAGTCCTTTTATTTGCTTATTTATGACTTCTCTGTATCCTTTTGTTATTACTAGTGATATGAATGACTAGTGTGTCTCTATTTCTTTTGTATCACTTGTTTTCTAAAATTTAGATTCAGAGTGTCATGGAAGAATAAAACCTAACTGCTGCTGCTGCTGCTAAGTCCCTTCAGTCATGTCTGACTCTGTGCAACCCCATAGACCGCAGCCCACCAGGCTCCCCTGTCCCTGGGGTTCTCCAGGCACCAACACTGGAGTGGGTTGCCATCTCCTTCTCCATTGCATGAAAGTGAAAAGTCAAGTAGCTCAGTCGTGTCCGACTCTTAGCGACCCCGTGGACTGCAGCCCACCAGGCTCCTCCGTCCATGGGATTTTCCAGGCAAGAGTACTGGAGTGGGGTGCCATTGCCTTCTCCAAAACCTACGTACCTACTCCCATTTAGAAAGATTTCTGGAGATCTGATTCTACTTACCAATGTGTAGTTTTGTTGGGTTTTTGTAAACAGCTTTATTAAAATATAGTTCATATGCCATACAATTTACCCATTTAAATTGGGAAATTTAGGGTTTTTAGTGTATCCAGAATTGTGTAACCAATTACAAAAAATCAGTTTTAGAACGTTTTCATCTTCCCTTAAAGAAACTCCCTTCTCAACCCCTCTCTTTTTCCCCAAGCCTCATTCTCAACTGCAGACAAGCCCTAATCTACTTTCTGTCCTTATATGAATTTCCTCTGGTATATTTTCATTCCACTCTGGATAAATGGAGTCATACAATATGTGGTCTTTCATGACTAGCTTCTTCTTAATGTTTTCAAGTTTCATCCCACATTGTGGATGAGTATTTAATTTCTTTCTATTGCCAAGCAGTATTTGATATTATTGCTATAAGAGGGGTGACTCAGGTGGTAAAGAATATGCCTGCCAATGAAGAGACATGGGTTCAGTCCCTGGGTCAGGAAGATGCCCTGGAGTGGGAAATGGCAACCCACTCCCGTATTCTTGCCTGGAAAATTCCAGGGACAAAAGAGCCTGGCTTGCTACAGTCCATGGGGTCACAAAGAGTTGGACACGACTAAGCAGCTGAGCATGCACACACACATTACTGACACAGCACAATTTGGTTTTGCACTTGTGAGCTGATGAACATCTAGGCTGTTTCTGCTTTTTAAATATTTTGAAAAATGCTACTGTGAATATTTGTCTACAAATTTTGTTTCCTTTTTGTTGGAATATATAAATAATTGAATTTTTTGGTAATATGGTAATATTTTTTTATTACTTGTTGAAAAGACGTTCTATCTCTACTGAATGATCTTGGGACTCCTGTTTCAAATCAGTTGACCACGTGTGAGAATTTGTTTCTATAATCTCAATACCATTCCATTAATCTATAGATTTATCATATGACATTACAACTCTATTTTGATTACTATAGTTTTATAGTAAGTTTTAGAATTAGAAAATATGAGTCCTCCAACTTTTATCCATTTTGAACATTGTTTGGCTATTCTGGGTCCTTTGAATTTTGACAGGAATTTTGGGATCAGTTTGTTAATTTCTGCCAAGAAGCTCACTAGTACTTTAATAGGAATTGTATAAAATCTGTAAATCAACTTGGGAGAATGTACAGTATCTTAACATGTACTTTATTAAGGTAGTAGCTTTGTTAATTGAGTACCTTTATCCATGCTCCAAATAAATTTAGGATTCTAAATTCAGTATCAGATTTTCTTCATCTTGATAAACAAGTATGATTTCTGATATTTAAAATTCCATATATCCATATATTTCTGA